>SAYR01060803.1:104935-133275 GCA_004382745.1 Argopecten irradians irradians | reverse complement strand
AACCGGGGAAGGAAAATACTAAATTCGTCTGGCTCCTGTTTTTAGATAGTGAAAAAACACCATTTGTCAGCGGTGGAACATCTTTAAAAATGGAAAAAGTAAGGGAGTACTCAGGAGAAAAACCTGGGTTTACTTATATTAGGTTTCTATCAAGTCAATCAGTGATTCAATGAGAAGCTGATTGAAGCTGTTTTGATTTGATTGGTCGAGATTGGGATAGAGAAAATATTGATTGGTCGAGATTGATAGAGAAGCGATATTGATTGGTCGAGTTGATAGAGAACAATATTGATTGGTCGGATTGAATAGAGAACGATATTGATTGGTCGAGGATTGATAGAGAACGATATGATTGGTGAGAAGTTGATAGAGACAATTTTGATTGGTCGAGATTGATAGAGAACATAGTGATTGGTCGAGATTGATAGAGAACGATATTGATTGGTCGAGATTGATAGAGAAGAGAACGATATTGATTAGGTCGAAGATTGGATAGAGAACGATATTGATTGGTCGAGATTGATAGAGAACAATATTTCCAGTGATCAAAGGTTTACTGGAGAGCTAATGGAAAAGATGGATCTTATGGTGACAAGTGCTCTGTGTACAGGCGAAAGCGAAATGAATTTACAGTCAACAATCAACAGGATCGATCCACAAATACTCGTCTCCGGGAGTCCTCATCGTCCCGTTTTGTTCAATGCACACTGGTCACATGGTCGGAGGGATTATGTTGCTTGGTTTCTAATCAAATCCTAATCCGCAGATGGAATTTGATGTGCTTTTTTCTCTTAGGCAGGTATTTTAAGATTGACAGGATTGTTAGCAGTAAAAGTTTTCAATGTATTATATGTTTTGTTTAATCATACACGTTATGAATTGAAGCTGGAGTCATATTAAAAACACTTTGTTATTATTTTTCACTTATATTAGGCCTTTCAAATATAACCTAAACAATAGGGTGGTTGGGAGGGATGATTATCATACCTTTTTGAATATAATCTGGTAAACATAGGTTGTTTTGTGTAAAATATTCTCATAATATAGACTTATTTATTATATCATTTTATCATTAAATTCCAATAAATTGGATATTTGAAAGGGCTGATGAGTGGTCTAGTGGTTAGGATGTTCTAGAACAATACCATCATAAGCCGGTCATTCTAGTATTGAGTTTGAAATCAATGTTATAGGCAGTTAGCCAAGTATGTGGTTATAGGTTGATGGTTTTTTCTCCTGGCACTCTGACTTTACTCCACCTTTACTCTGGGCATGTCCTTATATTGGCCCTGGCTTGTTATATAGGATGTTTAAGTGAAAATGACTAGATGATGAGACATTGATATGTCTCCATAAAAATGAAGTAGTGTACCGGTTATATTTTGTATGTATTGCATTCTGAAAAAATTAGTGCTTGTGCATTTTTTGCTTTCAATAGATCTATGACTGCAGTTATAGTTCGGGATAATCAAGAGCTAAAAAGCTTGGCCTCAGACGATATCTGGACTTTTATTTGCTTAGAATTTTTCTGTTGATTATTTCCATTCTTATGAAGATTGTCTATCAAGGGGCTTCGGAGATCAGATTAAGAAATCCTAATTCTCACGTTAAATCTGATATTTTACATGATATCATAGAAAAGCTGAAATCAGCATATACTTTCAAACTGACTTATCTCTCGCGGATGATTGATTTTAACATTTTTTTCATGCCTATGATTTCACGGTTTATTAAATTTCGAGGCCTTTAGAGTATTCTGGTTTTATCTGTGGCAATTTGGGTTACTGTGAATCATTATTTTTTTTGTGGGGGTTTATTTATCATTGATTTTGGTTTTTTGACCAAATTCAAAAGAATTTATGTCCCCATTACAGTTGATCTTTTTTAAATGAATTCTATACAAGCGTTCGGTAAGTGTAAGTGTTCATAGGTAGATCACATCATATTAAGATTATTTTAGTGAAGTACTATAAAAAGTTTCAAAAGCACCAGTTAAAAAATATTTGACAATTCTTTATCTTAGATAAGCCCAAAACAATTTTCTTTGGTTGTTTTTGGCAATTTATATCGCTATCCAAATCTGCAGAATTCAATGCACATGCCAATAGTATGTTGGTTTTCACTAAACTACAAAAAAATTTATCCATTAAAATCACATGTACCAAAATCTGAGACAAATGTAGCATTAGAATTCAGACGAGACTTGTTATCACACGCCTATATTATAACGGTGAAATGGCGACGTCTAGAGTAAATAACACTTCACTGTATTGTTGGTGTATCAGTACTAGACTAATTGTCCCTTTGTTTAATCTTAATCAATGTATGGCAGAGTCCATATAGATGTTAATCTTATCATAGAGATAGTCCGACTAGTGGTAATAAAACCTGATTACCTATCAAAACGATTTGGAACATTCCAAATGAAACAGAGGTAGAATCCATTTTCAAATTTAAGGGATTCCAGGTTATATATATAAGACAGGGATATATGTATTGCGGATTTCTTAGACATGTAATTTTGGATTCATTAATAATTTTATATAATTGCTGAAAATTTGCGAAAAGCGCTGTGTCCTAAACGGGTCCGTATCAGAGGAGGGGAAATGTTTCCGAAATTGATGAAAATAATGAGCAATTTAGATGTGGTTAGGTGAACACAGTTCGATGAGAAAACTTTAATTCACATGGTTTGAGTGTCGTGAATTATCTATAGTCATTTCAGCCATTATTTCTGGTCAATAGAGATTTTAATTCATTACAGAGAATGTTTAACTCATTGCACCAGTTGGAAATTACACATTGATGGACTCTTCTAAAATCAAACTTTAGAGCAGGTCCATTAGTGAATTTCAGGGTATGAATAAGTTAATACTTATAGAAGTTGCTTAGTGTTATTACTTTTCAACAATAGATAATTCACAGCAGATGGCATATATATGTCCTTGAAGTAGCTTTCCTTTTTTTTTGTCGTTTGGCCGCTTCCCTTTAAGCACGATACTCAACCCGAATGCCTCGTCACAAAATATAGGAACATCATCATCATCATGATGCAGTCATAATTTTCCTTGCTAAGTTTTAAATGATAATAGAGAGAGCATTTATATTGCCTACATGAGGATCTTACAACAAATTATTTTATAAGTGATTTTTGGATAAATTTCATATTACAGATAGTCATTTAGTGTAATGATTCTATGTTTTATCAGACACTGTTCTTATTAATATAATGCAAATAATAGCCGAAAGCTTTTAATTGTCATTCTCTATAATAGAGAACAGAAATTCAGGGCTCGGATGTGATGGTTTCCGTCTATGAGACATCATGATCGTCGGGACGAAGTCAATATATAGATGATGAGGTCAAAACTACCATTGATGTCATAATAATAGTGTTTATTACACAATGTGTCTTACGATGATTCTAGCTACTGTTGTACGCGAATTAGATATACCTTCTGACTGGACTTTCCGCTACTGCAAGGTCCCTCTAATAAAGGTGTGGGAAACACATAGGTACGAACGACCATGTGGGATTAATGTCTTGTCAGAAGAATTATTCGATTAAACAACGGGTTTGAAACATCGATACCTGGGTGTTAGTCAGGGGATGTTTATTCTAGCTGGTGACGTCCAGTTTTTTAAACTTTTTAAAACGCATGTATTTAATCAGATAGATGCTTTGAATCCATGTTTTGCAATTTCTCTCCGCTAAAATCGGAGGGCCGACGAATTTTGTAACTAAGCGGCCCGGCATGCTCGCCAGTTCTCGCGAGAACATTACTTGTGAGGTCCATTTTTAGGGGTGATGATATTGTTCATTTTTGTCTTGGCGGTACAATGGTTCATCACAACACATACAATGGATAGACAAGCAATTTTGATTTATTTAAATATATATTAAAAAACATGAAAAAGAGGAAAAAGACTTTTTTTATTTTATTCGTTAAAGTTAAAAAGGATGTTAAAAAAAAAAAACATAGGTTTGTTTTGAAAACACACGCCGACTGTTCAATTTCAATCATCAGCATCTGTATTTTTTGGGCCAGTTTTTTTTTTATTGTTTTTATTTTAGACTGATTATTATTATCTTTTTATGTCAAACTTATTGAATTTACATTTATTGTGGAAGTGCATACATGTGTTTCCATTTTTTCTCAAAACTCAACTTGCAGGTTTCTGTAGGTTTGTTTTACAATGTTACTATGTAAGCGCTACAATTAAATCCTAATAAACAAGGACTAATTGATAAAGGTTTAAACTTGAATTTGGGAATTGGTAGGTGATTTTCTTTTGGATGTCAAATTAATTGATTGTGGATTGGAAATGGAGGAGATATTCTTGATTTTTTGCTTTTCATCACGACACATTAACATGGTAATGTTATTTGGGAAATGCATGAAATATATTTTATATAAAAATGTGGGCTTGTGTATCGGCAGAAGAATGGCACGTTAGAATTTTAATTGATATTGATTATAAGTAGTATGTTAAAATTGTAAATGGTATTGACATATTCATTTATGAATTATTAAAAAATAGTGGAGAACAGGAGGAAAATCACAGAATAGTTTTCTGGATGCTAAGAATTTTATATAGAATATTTCCATAAATTTCCATTCTAAATGATAATGTCAAAGGTCAAATTGTATTACCCAATGCGTTTTAGCAATTATAAATATACATGTCTTGTGGTGGCATTGGGGGTTAAAATGCAAAAAAAATCATAAAAAATTCATGGACATATGTCAAGACCATATTGGAATCAGACAGATAAAGAGTCATGTTACTTTAGAAATATATATTAATTATGAAAGAAACTGATACAATGCATTTATTTATTTTATCATAGGCCTATATATATTTGTTTTAATCTTAAATTATTTCTACTAACCCATTTCCATTTCTCAGAATGCTTTAAAGAAACTTAAATATTGTGTTATTCATTTTAGTGGATTTTTACTATTTGATTTTTTCATTTTAAATAATTGACATCGGCAAAATACCGAATTTTTTAGGACCTACTCCTTTCATATGACTCATATATGAGTGTCCCCCATGGGGCCTCACAAGTTATATCGTTTCTCCGAGGACTGGCGCAATGCGCGGCGGTAGTTAGCAAAAATTGTCGGTCTGAGTTTTAGCCGCGAATTTCAACATTGGATTCAAAATGCAATCTATTGATTAATAAATGGTTAAAAAGTTAAAACTGACGTCTACAAGCTAAATGAACATTCCTTTACTAAACAAAAAATACTTACTTTACACCATTATCTCCATTGAAAAGGTCAAGCTCCTAATTTTACTTCAAGTTAAACATTAGAAAAATAATTATTTGCATCCCGAAAAAAATCCGTGGCACTATATCCTATATGGAATGAAGTACTGATTGCGCATGCACCAAAGGCAAAATAAATTATTTCATATTATTTTCTGTGTTAATTAGACATATATATATACACGATTAAACACCAATTATTGTTAAAATGATGAATATCATTTATGCTCTGTCGGCGGTGGAGCATCTTTAAGCATCCAGGGCGCTTATTGGGTTGAACATACGGTATATATAAACAATGTTGAGTAGGTATCAAACAAGACAAAAATCTCCGTTAAATTAACACCATAGATATCAGTTTGTATGGTAAATTATTAGAATAAAAGAAACTTACATAAACAGTAATCTGCCCTTTCTAGCATCTTCATATCTGCAAATAAATAAATAGAAGAATAGATAAATAAAATAGATAAATAAATAAATAAACCTTAAATAAATCAAATCGGAATAAATTGGAACACTCTTAACATTGCTCTTTATATCACTTCATTATTATAGTCACCCCTTAAATTTCATGATGAACCCTTCCAGTCTTAGAATGAGAATAGACCAAATGTGTTTACAGGGGTGATTTTACATTTACTTTGGAGAACACTTTCTAATGACTTCAAACTCACTTATCAACTTATCATTCAATGACATAATTCTGTTGATGATTTATCTTAAATCTCAAATCATATCTTACATGCAAACAGTATATGTTCACTCATTCACCCCCTGAAATTTCATAATGGACTGATCTAGTCCATGATTAGGAGAGTCTAAATGTGTCATCAGGGGTGAATGCATTAATTAAGTCAGTTCTGTTCCTAGTCTGTATCAGAAAAATACATGACAATAGGATCAGTTCTATATTTAGGAAAAGAAATCCAAAATGTCAAAGTCATGACATTTGTCGACAGAGTAATCTGACATTTTGATAATAATCCAAGCCATCACCCAATTATCCCATGTTATAAATGTTGTGATATATACCAGTGTTACCGCTATGGGGAACCTGTTATTATGGCTTTTACACTTCATCATATACTATATTTGTCAGTGAAATGCTATGATCAATCCTGATTCGTGAGATTTAAAACAGAGTAGTTTATTACCATGGTAACATCTCCTAATACACAGTAAGTTACCATGGTAACATATCCTATTTATTTCATAAAATGGCAAATTACGAAATATAACTCGATCAGTAATGGACGAAACATTATAGTATGATCCAATCTAAATGGACAGATATTTGGTTTATATTATATTATTCATCTTTTAATAATGAAAGTTTACAATGACAATTCATGGGTTGATAATAAAATACTGAAGATTGAGCAAATACCATGGTACATGTATTGGGGAAGAATCATCGTCCTACAGACAATACCTGCGCCATGAAGGTTTCTGATTCACAGCCCAGAGGTGAGCCACTCTGACCCTCCGGTGGAGGGCTAGATGTAGAATGTCAGACACCTTAACCACTCAGCCACTGAACCCAGAGACAGAGGGTTAGTGGTAGATTGTCAGACACCTTAACTACTCAGCCACTGTGACCCAGAGGTGGAGGGCTAGTGGTAGAATGTCAGACACCTTAACTATTCAGCCACTGTGACCCAGAGGTGGAGGGCTAGTGGTAGAATGTCAGACACCTTAACTACTCAGCCACTGCAAAAGTGACTCAAAGTTGGAGAGCTAATGGTAGAACGTCAGACATCTTGAAAACTCAACCACAACAACCCAGCAAAAGATGGTTAATGGTAGAATGTCCCAGGGTTGAAGAACTAGTGGTTAAACGTCTGACACTTTATCTAACAACTCAAACATCAGAAGAATCAGAGTATTCCTACTCTGCCACTAACAGATCCTCTCATCATGTTTCCAATACCAAAAGCAGATAACAAACTTTCACAACACTGAAGGATTAGCTGCTCTGAACACTGTACATGATCAGGGCTTATCTCTACACTTGCTGTATAGCTTGCAGTAAGCCAGTTGGAAAGATTATCTAACAATTAAGACTTAGATTCATTGTCTGAAGTCTCTCGTTGTGATTAACAAGATTAATAAATCTGATGTGCTCTCTATAACAAATAACACTAAAATAGTATTTAGTATCCATGACAACTTTAAAAGAAGATTGATTGTATATAAGCAGACTGCAGGTACATGTATTATAGATGTAGGACGATAACTATGGTTTCTTGATCAGATATGGCCTCCATGAAACCAACACTCAGATTTGATTCAGTATCCATGACAACTAACACTGAAATCTGATGTAGTCTCCATGACAACTAACACTGAAATTTGATGCTGTCTCCATGACAACTAACCCTTAGATTTGATGCTGCCTCCATGACAAGTAACACTCAGATTTGATGATGTATCCATGACAACTAACACTTTAATTTGATGCTGTCTCCATGACAACTAACCCTTAGATTTGATGCTGTCTCCATGACAACTAACACTTTAATTTGATGTAGTCTCCATGAGAACTAACACTGAGAATTGATGAAGTCTCCATGACAACTAACACTAAGATTTGATTCAGTCTCCATGACAAGTAAGACTGACATCTAATGCAGTCTCCATGACAACTAACACTGAAATTTGATGCAGTCTCCAAGACAACTAACACAGAAATTTGTTGCAGTCTCCATGACAATTAACACTCAGATTTGATGCAGTCTCCATGACAACTAACACACAGATTTGATGCAGTTTCCATGACAACTAACACTCAGATTTGATGTGGTCTCCATAACAACACTTAGATTTGACGCAGTCTCCATGACAACTAACACTGAGATTTGATGCAGCCTCCATGACAACTAACACTCAGATTTGATGCAGTCCCCATAACAACAAACACTAGTATTTAATGCAGTCTCCATGACAACTTATACTGACATTTGATGCAGCCTCCATGACAACTAAGATCTTGGCCAGCATTTCACTTTACAAATAAGCCATAAAACGTCATCAAACATTCAATTAAAGTCCCTATTGACTAATAAGCAAAGGATTGTTTTGCCAGATGTATGGCCTCAGTGACAAACAAGATTAAGATGATACCCATGTGTTGTTTGGCCTGAAGATTGTCAAATTGACATCTCACTTCAGGGTTCTGACACAGCAATGAGTGCAACAAGAGTCCTTATATCACTCTGAACTCTGATTCAAAGATAACACAATTGTCAAAGCTTCACTGGGGTGTAAAGGAGAAAATCTGGTAACACTCATGGCTATTCAGGACAGATTTATTTTCTCTCCAAGTAAAAACATATGTCAGTTACAGGGTTACATGCAAATCGACCTACAACCAAAGGTGAAGGTCGATCGTGGTGCCAAAATTGTTGCTGCACATGTGACGTGGATACACAATTTTCTGATAATGAAAATACTGTATAGCGGGTATTTTCACAATGTAACTTTTTCTCATCTTCACAAGACATGGGTATGATCACAAAAATTTTATCTGCGAAATTTTGAGAAATGGTTAAATCATGAATTTTTCAAGATCTAAAATCTATAGTATAGGGATGACTGAACTCAAAAGAAATTAAAGACAATGATTAACATTAAGACAGTTAGACAGGACAAGCACAGACATGGACATTTCATAAAAACTCCCTCATCAGTTTTATTGTAACCTGTGTATCTATATCATCGTTAAGTTAACCATACTATGTAACGTGTGTATCTGTTCCATTATAAAGCTAACCATGCTCCATCAGCTGTAGCTAGGCCTGGTGTAGCTGTGTTGAGCCCATTCATGAACACATCAGGCAAACATCTGGCCACCAAGAGAATTTCTCCACAATGACAAACCTGCCTCCATGTGCGCAGTGTATCACTCTCCTCCATATAATTACAACATAACTGTCTGATTAGCATAAGTGCCTCATTATCCCCCCTCCCCCCATCAGCTGATCTTTGGGGTAGGAACTACAAGTCTGGTCTGTTCTATTAGTACCTTCGTTATAGCTTTTAGCAACAAGCAGGTTCATTTAAGGACATGCCAGATTTGTTGGTAGAGGAAAGCCGGAGTACATGTAGAAAAACCACCGACCAATGGTCAATACCCGGCAACTGCCTCGCATGGGATTCAAATTCCCGATGCATGTATATTTCAGTGTATTTCTCTCATACTAAGTTCTTAATTATTGTCTCTTAAAATACAGTATTTTAACCCATCCACCTCTAAAGACAAATTTAGGCTGTTCTAAATCAAATACTAGTCCATTGTGAAATATCAGGGGTGAATGAATTATATCTACAAAACCTTACTAAGTTCATCAGCTCAGAACTTTTCCTGGGAGCTTTTTAGGATAAATAATGAGCCCCATTCCCAATGAAAATTATTTCAAATTTTATTGAAATTCCCAATACAGGTTAATACAAAGAATTTCTATCCTAATCACCAAATTTATTCCCAAAATAAAGTAAAATGGTTCCTTTCCCAATTAAGAAAATCCCTGTTATTGTATTGTTCAGTCTTAGCCTCTCTGTGACATAACTATAAGTTAGTTTTCAATAAAGTAATTATAATCAGAATGCCAGACAAAAATGAGAAGTAGAAGATCTTGTTTTATCTATCAAGGTTTGTGGTGCCCCCTACAAAGCTAAATGGACTCACCCAGATCAATAGCAGCCATGCCATTTTGTCAATATATAGGGTGAGAAGGTACAGTATTTGATCCTGTCATTTCAATCAGGCAGAACGTGTTACAGTCAATAAAATGTCTAGAAACTTTTTTTCATAATTTCCTTTTTCTTTTGAGGAAATCATATTTTAGATGAACTAAATGATCATATATCATTACATTATCCATGAAAGAAACATGTCAACTTTTTATGTGTACAAATTTAACCTTCACCATAAAAAACTGTTCTGTTAAATGTCAATTATTATACACCGACACACACGGCCTCCATTATGGCTTATCCTTTAATTTAAAATTTTAGTTTTCATAAGTTCGTAAAACCTGTCAATCTACAATAGTTATTACCATATTTGACCCAATAAGCTCCCATCGCGCTTACATAACTGAAGGAAATAATCCAGAGCCACTTATAAGCCCAGCCCAAATATGGACTACCGTATTCGACCCAATAAGTGCCCGTGTCCCTATAAGCGCCCTTCCCCCATTTTGAAGCCTCGATTTCAATTGCCCAAGCATAAAAAAAGACATGAAAAACTTAACGAAATTGTAAAGGTTTGCAATAACTTCGTCTTAGAAGCACCTGATCATTTTTTAAATGCCCTGGGCGCTTATTGGGACGAATACGGTATACCTTTTCACAAGATCACTGCTAAAAGTAAGCCCTAAATCAATTTTCAAAATAAATCAAATGAACAAACGGTTGGTTGTCGTATTTTTCAGCATGCATTTACTTTTAGCTAAGTGAAACTGAGGATTCGAAATAGGATGAAGGGCGCTTTTCAAGGGACAGGGGTGCTTACTGGGTCGAATATGGTATCTCTTGTAAGAATAATGTGACCTGTAACACAGCAAGGCAAGTTTTAACACAGAACTGTCATCTATTGCCAAATCTGGAGTTCTCAGTTGAATATGCAACTAAAGCATGGCACTTGAAATATCAGAATTTTCTTCCATATATGAATCTGCAACTTGGAAGTCATGATTAAATTCTTAAAATCCCAATTTGATTCTAACTTCCCTCCTCCTCCCCCCTCCCCCGCACTAACCTAATTTGAGAGTGAGACATTAAAAAATTATTTAATTTCAACAAAAAAGAATTTGAAGATAATATGATGAATATTTTTCTGTGAAGATGCTGAATGCTGTGTCGATCCTTACTGTGGATTGTGGTGCCACATCTCTGGTAATGATCCCCTCCATGTTCTCTGTACAGTGCAATATTGATGAGGGTACCCCTAGATTCTCCCTGATCATTCATCACCATGCTATATGGATGTCGCCTGTTGCTGCAGTTTGTGGCTTTCTGTAACTTGTTGTTTTACTGACAGTGTAAATTGTGAAATCCTGGATTGAGACTATAAGACTTGGAGGGGAGTATACCAGGGATTGGGGGTGGGGGTTATGTCCCCATGGGTGGGGTATGGGGTGGGGGTGGGATGTATGCATGTTCCCGAGGCCCCAAAACTTCTTTACAGGCCCACTGATTTTGTTGGACCAGGGATGGGGAGAGGGGGGAACCCTGAAGGCCCCCAAAATTCTTGACAGACCCTCTGATTTTGTGTTGCAGAAGGCTCCACATTTTGCCACTGAGTAAATTTTGTCTGTTCATATATAAATACAACTCTTATGAATTGTACTGTAATACCAATATACTATCAATTTTTACATACCCATCAATCAGTTAATATAAGCTAGATTGATATTTGAAAACAATGTTAGTTTTAGACAAATGATTCATAGTGTCGATCGATCAGTGAGGTGGTTGGATTTTAGGCACCCCAATATCTGCCATGACAGATGCCTTGTAAAATATGGTCTAAGAAGAGCCACTGTGCAATCCTATAGTAATTAAGCCCCCTCTTCTCCCAGTCCATGCGAAATATGCCGGTCCGACGGACATGTCCGGTAAAAATCAGTTGTGGTCCGGCAATTAATCACATTTTTACGGACCAAATGTCCGGCATACGTTTTCTACCTTAGTCATGTGAAGAGTCATCACTTGAGCGTTTGAAACTATGGTGTTAGAATCACTGTAGTCAAGAGCTTTGGTAACCGGTACTGACCTTTGTCGTCATTGATTTTGCACGATATTTTAGCAACATGCTTCGGTATGTTACCGGGGCAAAGCCCGGTAAACACTACCAAATGTCAGTAGAATGTGTCTTAGTGGTTTATTTTTAGTTATTGAACAATTAGTACATATCATTTTGATTTTTTATTGACTGGTAAGTATTTGAAGTGGTCTCAAACGAAATGTCCTGTAAAAGTTGTTTCGGTCCGGCATGCTTGGGATAGTTACCTGACCGAATGTACTGTTAGAAATTCTGTATTTCGCATGGACTGTTCTCCCTTTTTTGAGCATTAACTTTACCAATACGAGGGTTTCGGTATCCCAAAACGATGTGGACAAGGTACTATTTACCATTGATTAGTCCCACCTTCCGGTGATTATGACGTCACAAAAATCACGTCAAATGACGATGTCATAATCACCGATGGTAAATAGAGGTACCTTACCCACATCGTTTTGTGATCTTGAAACCTCAGTATTGCCTTAAAGTGTACACGGAATGGTTTGGTATATAAGGCTTGATAAATGTGTCATTGTATAAAATTTAGAATGGAGAAAGTACGAGTTTCATAGCGATTACGGTATTAGAGATAATGTGACTTTTCACTACAACACACCTGAAGCCCCAAGCCATTGACCCCGATTCGGGTCCCCTGACCTGTGACGTCACGAGGACAACGGGACCTACTCTACTCGCATAAGATAGAGTGGCAATTTTCTGCGTCTGCCATCTAATATAAACTATCTGTTTGTAAATATCGATCTTTACAGACACAAATACATGTGTACATGTCCGATACCTATTTAATATTATCCTCAATCACAGATATGAGTTTGGAATACGCTTGAAAATAGGGATTTATACCATGCATATATTGATGTACCTGTCGTAGATAAATGAACATTTCTGCGCGATTTTGCACAATTATACACAATATAATGTGTATAATAATCCACGTACGTTGTAAATCTACGGTGTTTTGAACCACATATACATGAATATTATGTAAAGGATTCTTGACTATGTTATCCAAAACCCGGCTCGGGTCGTTGTACTGGTCAAACCCGCTTTACAAATTTCTGACTTTTTCATATATATTTCCATACGAATTAAGTTATGATTCTAAGCAGAATTTTTTGCATATATGTAAATGCATCTACTAATTGCGTTATATCTGAAATCGATCCATTTTTCATATAATACAGTACATCCGACGACTTGTTGATATTTCGCTCAATTTCATTTATTAGTGTCTTTAATTGAAAAAATAAATCATGCACGAGTCAGACGAAAAAAAGAATGAAGATGTCTATGTCTAATCCATGTTACAGATATCAAGTACATAACAAAATCAGAACTGTACTTCCGAATAGCCAATGTCGTGCTGCGTTTATCTCTTTACCTGTATACTGCAGTAACTAAAACGCGTGGGCAACCGAGACTAATGAGGGGGCTAATAACCAGATTACGTAAGAAAGCTGTTTAGTGACCTGTCACGCTTCGTTGATTAGCTCACGTCAGGTGTCAAAAGTAAGATCACAGGTAAGTTAGCGATGGACCATCATTTAATTGATGTATAATGTCATATTTGTTTACACTTATAAATACTTGGTTTACAGAAAAATATACCGTTCGAACATAACATATAACAAGTGTTTAAATCACTAGATGTATACATAATTGTATATTTCAGAATGACCAATGGTATACATTTGTCTCGTAATTATATTTCTAGTTAAATGTATATGTATTTTTAATAACAGAGACTACAAAATTATTTATAAATGGCATGTCGAGAAGAACAATGCAAATTGATGCACAATGTCATAATTTTGATATTTCTGTAGTTGCTAGATTTTGGATATCCAATTCTTTGTGAATTTTTGGGTCAATATCGGATCATTATATAATACTAATAATGATAATCTATATGACCAATAAATGTACTGTTGAATATTGTTAAAATAACACATGTTCTCATACATGTTCATGTACATGTAGCTATAAAAGGAAGATAGACTTGTTACATCTATAAATGAATTATGTATTTTAAATTCAATTTCTCAAATGGTTTATTTTTTTTTATTTACTCCCCTCCCAATTTATGTCTATGATATTTACGTGTATTGAACTATGAAAATACATTTAACACCTTTTCTTTTCGTTATTATGTTCTTGAAATCCATAGGCCAAGTGAATTTTTATTTATTCAGAAACATATTCAAATGGATAATTATATGAACATCATTTTTCGAATTCGTCTCTTTTTAAATGACATTATTAAAATTGAATATTCCCCAGGTTTGATAATTTAGTAAGCTGTTAAAACAGAGATAAGATCTCTACTTAAAAGTTTTTACACAAGGTACATCTGGCTATACCAGAAACATAAATAACTTATAATTTCCGCTAATTCTACTTATGTATTTAGCATGATTTCAGTTGCAATTTTCCTATTCTATATATAATTAAATCGTCACCATAACTGTATACTGTATATATATCTGTAAAATTCTCGTAACCCCATTTTAGGAATACATATATGTCCACCTTTGTGCTATAACCCCACTACCAAACACCTCACTGCCGTTGTCCTCGTGACGTCACATCCGGTTATTCCCCAAATCAGCGTGAGCGGCCGATTCCCTGATTAGCAGTTGATATATAGGTAAAAATCGAGCACTTCGGAAGGCGGTATCTTGGTACTGAAGCGGCCGATTTTGATGCGGTTTTCAACATTCTTGTCAGGAGATCAAACAGAATAACATATCTTAATATCATTTTCCATTCCGTGTACACTTTAAATTCAATACAGACTGAAAATATTAATACTGAATAAAAATTTCGTCATTTCATTCATTTACATGTTATTCTGGGCTCTTAACTTCGTTCAATAACTTTGTGAACGGTTAGTTTAAATTTGGTCCTGTTAAGTACCTCCTAACAACCTTTAAATTAGCTCAATCAAATACTGCAAGAATAATCTTTTGCAGACACAACAACTACAATAACAATTACAACTCTTAGATATTCTAGCAATTCAAACACTTAGACGAACCAGAATTTGTTTTAACAACTGTTATTGTCTCTCATTAAGATTCCTTGAAATTCAAACACTTGGAAGAATTGGTTTTTGAATTAGTTCTCAAACAATACAGTTTCTATGTTTACACTATCCAATTACGTTGAAACACTTTCCAGAGAAAACCGGCTGTTTCTTCAATATAGACACTAGTATAAACAAAATCACCCCTGAAGACATATTTGGACTCTTCTACTTCAAGGTCTGGGACAGTCCATTATAAATTTCAGGGGTGATCAGGTTAAAGATGTCTATAAGCTGGTTTTAACATTAACATTAGGTGAGTGATTAACAAGATTTGTTTAATTAACGAACACATGCTCGGCGGAACAGCCGATAGTGTAAACAGGTGAGGTGTTGTAAATCACACGAGAACTCAGAATTAACAACTTCTTGTCGTATACTTTACACAATGGTGTTCAGATTACCTAAGTACTGAACTGCATTCAGTTGGCAATTGTGGGAGTATAAATGCCAACTGAAAAATGGCAAATTAAATGAAGTGTGTTTACATTGGTTCAATGTTCACTGTTTACTATGAAGATGCAAAAACAGAGTTTTTTTCGTAAATTTTTTTTTTTTTTTTTTTTTTTCCAATAAAAAAGTACCTGCGCACACACACAACAATATGGTCATATCCATAATGCAAGTCATAATATATTTCCTGGTTAAAATGTCCCGACAATTAAATTTTACAATAAAACCAATACCTTTGTGTGTTGAGTTTGAATCAGGCAGGGGTTTAAGGGCTAATAAGTACACTGACCTTTCTACAGGACGGTTGGTTTTTCTCCTGGTACTCCGCGTTCCCTCCACCTCCTAAACCTGGCAACATCTGACTGTATAAATAGGACTAACAACTACATAATTTTGACTCCCGAAAATATTTTTAAATATGAAAAAAAAATCAAAGAAAAATTACTACTTTTGTTTAAAGTAGCCACACTACAAAAATGAGAGGTATTTGATTACAGTTTAAGATTCCTTAACACATAAAAACAGATATAACGTCCATGTTCAATGTATATATACCTCAATATATGAACACATATAGAATGTCAGAAGTATGTATAAGTTATGATATAAATACATGCCAACTTTCTGGCCAAACTATTTGACATCTGCCAAATCTCATTCCATCATGGTACTGATAATATCAAATCTGTGTGTTATGGAAATTTAGAAATTCTTAAAACTTGAAACCGTAGAGTATACGGGAGAGTTTATACTTTATACACCAGTGTATTACTGACATGGAAATCCACTTCACTCTGTAATAGTACTATTAAAACTCACAAAATATAGAAAATTGGTCACAGTAGTAAACCTGATTTAGACCCAAGATGCTAAATTTGAAAAGAATGGGAAAAGCAGTTAAATAACTGAAATATTAAAGTACTATAGCATCCACCCAGAGGACCAAGAAAATATGATGATTTTATAGCTAGGCCATGGGCTTGAAGGGTCCCATAATATGCGCTCCCTCCCCCTTCTCCTCAAACCTCCAAACCCTGTTATGACAAATTGATCACAAATCACAACTAGCTATATATGTTATGCAAGGCAAAATGACAAGAAAAAACAACCGTTAATCTAACTGATTATCAGATTGGATAACTCTTACAACTCCAACAGACGACCAATTGTAAATTTTTAGTCGATTATACAATCCAATTGTTGACTGTGATACTTGTTTCAGATCAAGATATTTCACCACTTTTCTTTAATTTACTGTGGCAGATTTAAGCCTACATCATGTGTTTTCATTAAAACAAAAACCTTTTATTCTTGCTGGTAGTTCACAATAACGCTTATCATAATTAAATCTGAAAATAATCATATTTCTAGTTCTTGATTTATAAATGTAATACACCAAGACAGCTATATATTATTTTGTGTTGCTATGGTAACTTTAACCTTCTCTAGCTTTCTCTTAACATGTGTGCACCATATTCAATTTAATAAGCACTCATGATCATGGCACTTGAAAAAAAAAATGTTAGGTACTTAACAGGACCAAATTTTCATTAATCTAAGTAAAAAGGGTCATCAATCAGTTTAAAAAGAAATCAAACACAGAAACATTTAGTTTTCATAGACGTTATTTGGGGAAGGAACAATTATAATATTAATAAAATAAAGTTGAATACGGTATGTTATGTGGGTAAGGGACATGCACTTATAGGAATGAGGGCGCTAATATTAGGTTGAATACGATATGTAGAGTCAGTAATATAAACTAACACTTCCACTGAGTGAGTTATACTGCCATATTTAGGGACCATCTGGCCGCACTTCTCTGTTTATACATCAGGTAGTAAAAATATTTCTGATATTCCAATATCAAGATCTCTCCGATCTGACTATCTAATGTAGACAAAGCATCAAATAACAGTACCCAATTAAACAGATATAACACATTACTATATTGTATATGGCATTGGTTGAATATGAAAATCAACCTTAGAATTATTTTTGCTAGAAATTGTCAAATTACCCCATTTGGTGTAATTTATTGTAATTGACCTCTGTATAAAGGATATCTGTCTATAAAGGACATCTGTCTATAAATGATACCTGTCTATAAAGGATATCTGTCTTAAAAGGTACATCTGTCTATGAAGGACATCTGTCTATAAAGGACACCTGTCTATAAAGGACATCTGTCTACAAAGGACATCTGTCTAATAAATGATACCTGTCTATAAAGGAGCACCTGTCCTATAAAGGACAACTGTCTACAAAGGACATCTGCCTATAAATGATACCTGTCTATAAAGGACATCTGTCTATAAAGGACACCTGTCTATTAAAGGACATCTGTCTATAAAGGACATCCTGATATAAGGACATTTGTCTATAAAATTGTAGCTATAAAGGACAACTGTCTATAAAGGACAACCTGTCTACAAAGGACACTTTTCTATAAAGGACAACTGTCTATAAAGGACATCTGTCTATAAGGGACACTGTCTATAAAAGACACCTGTTTGTGAAGGACAGACTCATCATCTCAATTTACCTTTGTATAAAAGACACCTGTTTATAAAGGACAGATTCATCAACCCCATTTGGAACAATTTACGAAATTATAATTAACCTCTGTATAAAGGACACTTTTCTATAAAGGACAGATTTACAGTGCTAAGTCTATAGACAGGTGTAATTGTATTAAGTTACAAAAGTTAAAAAGTTTGCAGACGGACTTTTAATGCATGTGGAGTCTTTAAATTTCTCCATCAGCTGCCAGAATGTGCTATCATGACTTTCCAATAGGTGTTACCAATAACAGTGTTTCGCATGCGACACTTTCCAACGCTACTCCAAACTTCACTCATGTGTGAAAAAACCTTTTAAACATATCAATGTCAGTCAGCAAGCTTCCACAATAATCTCCGATGTTTTTTTACGACGGTTTTTTTTAATAGTCAAGTGGTTTACCCTACAGTACAATAAGTAAAGCATTACTGTGTAGTGTTTATAGAGAGTTGGAGAGTGATAGACCGGCGTTCCTGTTCTACACTCTCCCAAAACCCACATGCGAAATGTTCGAGTTTTTTTTCTACAACGATAATTGTGTGCGCTTGGTCGGTAGCCAAGACAGTAGAAAGATTCGCAGTAACATATATCGCTTTTTTCTATTGTTTGTCGAGTCGGATGAAAAGGACATATTTGTATGTATACTACATATGCTTCTTTGCATCATGTATAATATTTCTTTTTAAATAACATGGAATATTTTGTAAGCAATAAAGATAATAAAATAATGAGACAGGAAATATTTAGAATTAAGAACAATTTTGATGTCTGGTTTTTGTTGCAGATGATATTAATTTGGTAATTGGAACAGACATCACCAGACAAACTACATAGGTGGGCTGATATGCAGGCAATGGTTTAATTAAAGAGAAATTTGTTAATTAATCCAATTAAGGGAAAAATACTGCCTTTTATATTCTAATTCTTATTCTGCTGAATCAAATGTTTTTAGTCAGTTGCTATAATTCTCACACTATTAAATTATTTCCAAAATTAAAAGTACACATGTTCATCACCAAAGCTAATAAAGCAGTATTTTGCCAGTACCTGGTGTTCGCTGTAATATAGCGCCCCTCCCCTTTTCTGGAAAAGAGTTGAAGATGTATAAATGCCCCCATCCCATAGATTTAACAATATTTTACATGTGATGCCTCTAACATCAACATTGCATCCCATATCACATGAACTTGTGAGTCTTTTATAGGTGAATTATGACATAATAATGTTTACTGTTCTCGATTAATGTACCATAAGAACATAAAGATTTAAAATATGTTTTTTCATCCACAACTTACACTTTGGTTCATTTACATTTATTTTTAGCGACCCCCTATGTTACAATTATTTAAGCGCTCTGGGCTCTAAATAGGGCTAATACCATAAGTTGATTATAATAATCTTCAACTCAAGGCCATAAATTAATCTTCCTCTTTTTCTTACATTTATTGCTGGGTAATAAGTTTTAAATCACTGAAATCTTAATGAGGAACTTTTATCAATTTTGAGTGATGAAATTAGTACAACAATATTTGATCTTGACAGACACAGGTCAAAAATATCCCTTACCAAAACAGTTAAACAGCCATCTTCAATCATTAATAGTTTTAGGAGGCAACAATATGGATACACAAACTCCTTAATTATGATTACAAGCTAAAGGTTAATAATATATTTCATATTTGCATATTACAGAGTTATCTGACCTTGCAGGTAGGTTTGGTTTGGTTTGGTTTATTTATTTTTACGTCCTATTAACAGCCAGGGTCATATAAGGACGTGCCAGGTTTGTTGGTGGGAAAGCCGGAGTACCCGGAGAATAAACCACCAACCAGCGGTCAGTACCTGGCAACTGCCCCACATGGGATTCAAACCCGCATCCCAGAGGTGGAGGGCTGGTGGTAATATGTCAGGACATCTTAACCACTCGGCCACCGCGGCCCCAAAAATTACGGGTAGGTATGTGCGATTGTGACATATGTTTACGAGTACAACGTCATACTTTTCAGAGAAAATACTGTGCTTGCGGTCATAAAAAAGGTCGTCACAATGGATACCTATCTGCAAGGGAGGTAACTCTGTAATATACAAAAACAGAATAGCAACAGCTAAGAAAGAAAAGGCAAGCTTGCATGATTTTATCCAGTTTGGTTTTTTTCTTTTTTCATTTTTTTTCCCTTCATTTTTTTAGATGAGGAATATATAGATTACCTCTTTTTTATATATATGGAGAAACAACCTTTTCTCCCATACGTGACAGTGTTATCCCTAGGTTGCTAGGGAAAATGAAACTCTGTCTTTAACTGGGAAAGGGAAAAAATACTGCTCATACAAGCTTCACATGACGTCAGTGATTCATTAATTTTGATGCATGGCCACGTTTCTGTGATGTTGATGCCATAGAAATAATTCTAAATGACTGATTTTTTCTTTGAAATATGGGAGAAAAATCAAGGATGGGTTTAAGCTTCGGATTGCATTTGACGGACAAAATCTTTATTGAGGTTTGAGATATCACTGTCCACTTGACAGACCCATGTAAGATTCTATTAATCCTAAAAGTAAATAGATCAAATTTTTTTTTTTTTTTATATATTGGACTTTGAAATATTATCAGAGACTTCACACATACATTTGCAACGTGTCTAAGTCATGTGACCTGATGTCTTATGATGTAAGATGTCACTATAAACAAAAAGAAGATGATGGCCCCGAGAACCATACAAGTGCGTCCTCTTGTATAGCTTGAGCAACATCTTACAACTTAACTTGTTTCACATAGATGTGGGAAAATGTTACCGACATAATAATGTGATGAATATCTCAATTATATCTCAAACAAAACATGATCATCATTAAACAGCGTCTCCAATATCACCATCATAAGATCAACAAAATTACACAAAAATATTTCTTTTTGTAAATAAAAAGGAAATCAAATTGCTTTTGTAAAGATGACAAGGCTTTATATGTAGGAAACACTTAACATTGTGTTTGTGAAAGCTTCAAAAACCATTGGCGATGTGTAACACTGAGTAGCTCTCTGATCAACTACAAGTGTTCAAGGGAAAAGTACCACAGAGGGGGGGGAGGGAGGCAATGGGTGGGGGTGGTGAGTGAGGGGGGAGGGGGGAGTGGGCGTAGGGGTGGGGGTTAGTGAGTGGGGAGGTGAGTGGGGAGTGAGTGGGGTGGGAAGTGTCTCAGAGGTGAGGAATGAGGATGGCAGGTAGGAGTGGGGAGTGGAGTGTGGAAGATGAAAGGGTTGGGGGGTGGGGGTGGATGAGGATATGTGGAACAGGAGGAATAGAGGTGGTGGTAGAGGGGTAATGGGAGGGGTGGGGTATAGGGGTGAGGGTTGGGAATGAGAGTAATGATGGGTGGGGGATGCAGCATGTTATAAGGAGGGGGTGGAGATTGGAGGATGGGGAGTGAGCTGTTAGGGGTTGGGTAATGAGGGGTGGGTCTATATAAAGATTTAGGGGGAGGGACGGGGTTTGTAACAATACTAGCTTTTGAAGTTAAAGAAAGTTGACTCATTAACTTCTGCTCTAACATTGTCTGCTATTGAGGCATAAAACAATAAGCAGAAAACGCCAGTTCCAGTCCACTTAACTGTAACAGCATTCCATTCCAAGAGAGATTTTATTGTCATAATATGGTTGACTGCCTCGTCAGCAAGGGTAGTTAGCTGTAGGAATATTTTATTTTTTGTGTTTACTACAACACTATTACTTTCGCACAGAATCCTTCGTTCGCTGTGACGAAGTTCTCAGAACTTTATTTATATTTTATTTTTGTTTACTATAATACATATACTTAAATTTTCACACAGAATCATTCGTTCCTGCGACTGAGTTCAAGTAACGTTATTTATATTTTATTTTTTGTTTAACTAGTATACATTCTTTAAATTTCAACACAGAACCAGCTAGGCTGTTCTGTGACTTGTTATAAACTCAGATCTCATACAGCATCTGTACCAAAAACTTAACGACTCATTATAAACTCTCTACTGGGTTTAATTCTCTCGCATGTTTATAACGGGAAAATCTTGATAATGCATTAATTAATCCTTACAGTCACATTGCTGGTATAGATATCATATGCGGTAAACTTAGATATAAATAGTAAATGTCAAAATAAAACGTGTAGGAATTCATTTCAACCATCATCATTTCCGTTTTTTCATAATGTACTGGTACACCATCACTCAAACATATAGCACCAGTATTCGAACCCATTAAAGCCCATGACCCTATAAAAGTAACTGCCCCACCCCCCACCCCCCCGTTTTGAGCCGCGATTTCATTTTCCACACAGAATAAGGACCAAAACTAATAAAACTGTCTAGATTTTTGCAATAATTTCGTCTTCATAGCATCTTTTCATTTTTTTCAATTTTTTTAAATGCCCTGGGTGTTTATTGGTATCGAATATGGTATATTGTTGTACAGTATGTGTAAGCTAGAAACCCATAGATATACTATATGTACAGTACATGTAAGAGTAATACCTTTGTATTATTATTACAGTCTAACCTGTATTTTAAATAATTCTATTTACCTGTTTACCCATTCATTCAGCGATAGAGAATCAAAGAGAGTATGGTTTAAACCACACACGTGCACTGGCTCAATGATGCGAGTAAAAAACCTTCCCACCCTATCAAAATCTCCTGCAAGTACACGATATATGTGGTCACCACTGGCATACGGCCACACTCTAATGAAGGGCCACAAGGGGAATGCCACATCTGATGTCCACTATTATGCCCCACCATAACGTACTACACCTCCATGGGGGAAGCATCTCTTTCTCTCTCTTTATAATACTTATCAGCCTCGATCAGCTGTATCCTGACGGGGAATATATCAAACTGTGGAGAGCTGACTGAAACAAAGAAACCAAATTGAGCGCTATCAGAGCACACAGCAAGCAGGTTATAACAGGAAAGTCTCACAGCAAGTTACAGTGTCCATAGCTATAATATCATATAGGATTACAGTTTTGCTCTGGATTTGTAGCATATTTGCACACATTTGTTTGTGTAAACATTAAATAGGGTCATTTATTTTGGCTTTTTCTTTTTTTACATGGACATATCAGGTCAATCTGTCACACTAATTATGCATATTAAGGCCAACTATAAATCAATTATACTGTTGTTAAGTCATCATGCTAGGACCACACAATGAGCCACAGGATCTACACCTTAAATACCACATATGTACATTGCAGAGCTCTTTTAAAGCCGCCAATCAAAGCACAGACCTCAATGGGGTTTTTTTTTAGCTGGGATTTTACATTGATGAGGATCATATTAAACTAAATATGTATCATTTTTAGTATGCAATTTGTTTCAACAAAAATATTTCTTGCCAAAAGCACAATTATGTTGAAATTACATGTGTGATCTTTCTATTACCATTGAAATCTGGTAAAAGGGACGACTGATCGAGAGACCACTCTTTATAAGAATAACAATTAAACTAAAATTTACACATTGGTATCCGTTAGTATTCATATTCTAATTATAGAACTACTCGGCAAAAAAAATCTAACTGAATAACTTCATAATAACATCTATCCCAAATGTTACAAACTTATTGTTACCTTATGAAAGCGTTGTTGAAATGTTTGATTTTTGCATTTGGTTTTTTATTATCAGTTTTAGCTCCTACTTAACAGCCAGAGTCATGTAAGGATGTGCCAGGTTTGTTGGTGCATGGAGGAAAGCCGCAGTAGCCAGGGAAAAACCACCAACCAGCAGTCAGTACCTGGCAACTGCCCACATGGGATTACCGTAGGGCTTGTGGTAATTATAATATGTCGAGCCGCGCCTCGTAAAATGTGAAATGTTAGGAGTTAGAAGCTACTGCCTTATTATAATATGTATTATCCTAACAAGTGAATTCTGTTATAGAATATAAGAATTAGCACTCAACTTTACTGAAACCAATTATACCTACATGATTTACCAATCAATGTAGATATTGGCTGTTAGTTAAAAGTTGTGTCCGCATATTAGTGTCAAATTTAAAACTGTCATGAGCCTGTTATAATACCTGGCATGAAACCATTCAGTGATCTTATTTCTTCGGCACTTATTATTCTCCATCCATTTTCCCACCTTTTAACTCGCCACATTACCCCACTAATTTCTCCAATCATTCACTGGGAGTTTGTCTCTACTGTTTTGGAAGCGAAAATTTCTCTGTCAGTCATTAGTGCACGAGAGATTGTTTGTGCTAATCTCCATCCAAAAACAAAATCACATAACGTCATGGGAATTCATGGAGGTTTAATTTAACAGTGATGTGTATTGTGATGAATCATCATGAATATTGATGTGCAGTTGTCAAACTTGGTGTTCTTTTCTAGGGTTTTTTCTATTGGGATACCACTTCTCATCCTTTTTTCTGCCCCCCCCCCCCCCCCCGAACCCTCCAATCCATCTTCCCATCATCTCCTCACACAAAACCCAGAATAAGAAATCACTAGAAAAAACAAACTACAACCATAGCAGTTACTAATAGTCTGGTTTCCCCCCCCCCCTCTCCTCACCTTATACTGACATACATTATGAACGATACAACACTAAAGATAATTAACTTTCATCTCTAGTTTGGTCATTTGTCAATAGTTTTTTCTTTATGATTATAATCATGGGAATATTACCTGAGTTTGGAGGACACAGGTCAGATGCCATTTTGTCTGAGCTCCGACCTGTAACCATAAAGATTAAAAAAAATAAATTACTGAATGAACAAAATAACAACATTACACAGTCAAACCTGTCTATATTTGGTTTGTTTTTTTAAGGATTAACTTGAATAGTATTTTTTGAATGTTATGGAAATTATACACAAAAATCTGAGTGTACTCTAAATTAAACGCGAGCAGTTTTAATGATGAGAGTACACTGCAGATTTTTGTGTTATATCTCGGCATATACATAAAATCTATTCAACTTAATCCTTATAATTCATTTTACTAAAGATAATCTCTTCAATATTCAAAATTCATTTTGGGACTCTTTTTCTATGAAATCATTACGCCGGTCATCTCAACCATCAAAGCAACGGTTACAAACGGCAAACGCATTTTTTCCTTTATGGGGCTGATAAAGGTAAATTTTTAAGCCAATTTGAAAATGCTATAACAAGCAAAATTGAATTAATTAATATTAACGTTCCATAACAGCCAGGGTCATGTAAGATTGGGCCTCCATGTATAACGTCCTATAAGAGCCAGGGTCCATGTAAGATTGGCCTCCCATGTATAAGCGTCCTATTTATACAGCAGGGTCTGGTAGATTGGCCTTCCCATTATACGTCCATAACCAGGCCAGGGTCATGTAAGGTTGGCCTCCAATTTGTATAACGTCCCTATTAACAGCCAGGGTCATGTAAGGAATTGGCCTCCCATGTATATGTCCTATTAACAGCCAGGGTCAGTAAAGGACGGCCTCACCATGTATGTGGTGTGTAGCATGTGCGACGGGTAGTGCGAGGTACGTGTTTTGGGGACTTGCGGTATATTCATGTTTGCGTCTTCTTGTATAATGGACTCTTGCCCTTTATTGTAACACACACCCACCCGGTCATTATTATAATATTGTATTGGAGGATCTTCGGGCCTTAATTATAGTGGCTGTAGTCACTGAAGCATGCTGCTGAAGAACACCAAAGCAACACCCACCTCAGTCAGATAATAACTGACATGGGTGAACCAGTCGTCCACTCTCATAATGTTGATGCCTATACAAGGGCAGAAACTACAAAGTAATTGCCAAATAGTCTAATATACTTGTCTTCAATCTGTGTCGTCAATGACATGGATAACAACAATAACTGTGGGAATTGGCTTATTTTGTGAAATACCAGGCATTCGTTCCAATAAGCAATCAGGGCGATTAAGACAATTGAAAAGAATGAAAGGGGCTTTAATTAACAATTTATTGCCAAACGCAATACAATTAACAATTTTGGTCTTTAGTTATGCTGGGCAAATTGAAATTGAGGGCTCAAATAGGGGGAGGGCGGCTTATAGGGGACATTGGGGACCCTTATTGGGAAGCACTACGGTATTTTATGAAAAGATTATAGTACAATGGGTTCTATAAAGCACTTTCTTTATTTTGTTTCAATTTCTAAAGCAATCTGGGGAGATTTTATTGGATAAAACATGGTACGTTCAACGAAACATGCTCAAGTTTTCTAGCATATACACATCTAATTTTCAACATTAATCATACAGACCTGTCAAAATGGTAAATGGATTGTAAATTTATGCAAATTTAGTTTGACCTAAAAACCTTTCTTGTTGTGAAAGATGTCATCTCGCTGTCTCTACATTCTTGATTGATGGACAACCTGTCTTACCTAAATATCGAAATGGACCAGTCCAAGTCGCAAAAGATAGAAATTGTCCTTGAACCAATTTTGTTTAAATAAGGATGGACATTATCAAAATGGAATCTACAAACTAAGCATTGCCAAGTTAAATCTAATTCCCATGGAGTATTTCAGAACGCAGGAAGGCTTGAATAATAGGGTGGATCCTATAAAATTGGTGCTTGCTCATTTGAAATAAAATTGCACATATAAATACAAGGTAATGGGTTGTATTAAAATGTAACATCCTATTAACAGCTAGGGTCATGTAAGGATGTGTAGGTTTTTGTTGGTGGAAAGAACAGCCGGGAGTACCAGATTCAAAAGCCACGCAACCGCAGTCCAGCGATCCTGGCAACTGCCCACAAATGGGATTCGACCTCCCAACCCAGAGGTTGGAGGGTCTTTTGGTATATATGCCAGGACTCTTTAATACTCAGCCTACACCGCGGCCAGCTCAACATATAAAACAATGTGAAATATTTAGTGAACTATACAATAAAAATAGTATATTTCACTAAAATACTGAGGCACATTCCGAATATGTTGATCAGCACCTGAGTGTTTTTTACAAACCTCTAATTTCAGTTCATTGGAAAAAATTGGGCATATAAAATCAATTTTTTCACTGAAAATACACAGCATATTCAAAGCTTTTTGATCACAAGGATTTTAAGAAAAATCTCAATTACATTGAATGTTATATATAAATTTTTGCAACTGAAATTATCTTCTGAAAATATATAATTGTATTTATGTAATGGAGTGACTCATCATGAAATATCCGCTCCTTTGTGATTAGAAATCAAATTAATACCGAGACTGATACAAAAATTATTGGAATTTCAAAGGGAATATCTATGGTAGAATGATTTAGGTGCGATGCAGTACAACATTCAAAAATCTCTGATGGCACACATTACTGGGCGTCACATCAATATTCATTTAGACAGTCTACTCCGTAAACCGCTAATTATTTCCTGCTACCTATTATCCTCTGTTTTTTGGGTAATGGAATCTCCATCATTGGACTTGGGACCCTATCATTTTGGTTATTTAAGGGTGGTACAGAGTTAAAACAGACATGTTTCCATTTGTCTAAATTGGTACGTGCTGCTTCGTCTAGCTTTGAGAATCTCCGAGATAATAGTAATGTAAGAGTGAGAATAATTATCAGTAAAAAACACCAACACAGTGATTCTACACGAGGCAAAACTACCTCTAAACAATTGAAAACACATATAACCTGCAAACATCTGCTTCTGTCGATCTCTCCCCTTCAACTCCCGCCGCACCCCCCACCCACTGTGCACTTTGTGCACTCAAATTTAAGCTTAAAATTTGTAAAATACTGTTTAATATGAAATTGAATAAGCGATTACAAAATTTTACTAGTTGCTGTTATAAACATAGTGCTTCTAAGATGGCACAGAAATGCTCTAAAAAAAAACAAAAAACACCAACTGGTTAAATAGGTACATTTGTAGTATTTGGTGCACCACAATTTCATTCTGTAACATGTCTTCTGTTTAATTTAAATTAAGCTTTATTCTACTTATTAATGAGAAAGACCAATGGAACGATTCTACCACAAAACAAATTAACCGACCGGTATTAAAAAGATGATGACCTATCAACATATAACATCAAGTGCATAAGCCTTTTTTTTGAATAACAATATGAATATTTTGCCATGCCTTTCCTGAAGATAGGTTCATCAGAATCTAATTATACCTCTCCGTATGTATTATAGAAGCA
>SAYR01060803.1:88157-104910 GCA_004382745.1 Argopecten irradians irradians | reverse complement strand
AAGGATCCGATCAGGATTTCGGAACAGCCACTTGAAGTGGCGGAATTCCCGCAAATTATCAATGAACATACCAATAATATGAGTTCCGTCTGATGAAGCATATATCTGAGGTTTTCTCGTATGGAACTATAAATTCATGTATTTTATCTGTTGTAAAACACGCATGTGCCAAGCAGTTTGGTTTTGAAATTTGCTTCGTATGATTTCACACGCTTACACAATTCATAACGTGCAGGATATTAACTGTATTGTGACGCAGCGTTGATTTCAAACCGCCGTGTCAAGAAGGTGTGACAAACATGAGAGTTTCTTCAATTTCGGTGATCACGCTAAGTTCTACTTAAATCAGTTTCGACGTTTAAATTTCTGAATACACGGATGTTTACATAGTTCCATGTCATTCTTTCCGGATTTTAGTAAATTTTCAAATGTATCGGACGTCATTTCGAGGAAACATGTACAAACACAGGTAGGCCCCACTACTGTAAACGTTTTACTGATCGCTCTCAAAATGTTAGCTATATTTATATTGTTTGTTTTAAACAACTTCGAATAATTATTAGAGGTATCTATTACAAGTATTGTAATAGCTACAATTGAAGGATTCCGTTTCATTGATATTTCGAAACACCCAAACGTTAACATTGCTGTATGTAAGCCTAACTCCGCCGATCACAGTAGATTCTAGATAACGAACAGGGACTTGCTGTCCGCCGAGGTGAACAAAAATGCATTGGTCGTTGCTAGTCGTTTTGGTTACAGCTTATCCAACTCAAATTCTGAACGTGTTCTGACAATACTTATCCTTGGCTGTAACAACCAAAGATGTTAAAAATACTGAATATAATGTAGATCTAAGGCTTACATGTTGTAGAGAACAATCACAGGACTCAGACACACAACTGTAAACATTGCGACGTCTCGAATGTGCAAAACTGTACATTGTACAACATTGTTTTATTTTATCATACGCATGACGGAAGCATGCCTCAAAGAGCGTACGGTAGTAAAATAAACAATGTAACTTTTCTACATTTGTATATCACACGGACATGGATATGTGTTCAAACCTATTTTGAACATGTACATGGTTCATACGAACGTACGTTCTGGTTACACCAATACAGTATGAAAACACACCAAAAGTTCTCATGATTGGACCATCATAAATTCATCCGCGCGGACTCCAAAATTGCGCGTGACATACTCAAATTTATCGGGTAAATAAAGTTTGAGTAGCCTTTGGTTGAAATCAACGGTTTATACTATCAATTCACAAACTGCTGTAAATATAGACTGAAGGAAATAACCCAGAGCCACTTAATAGGCCCAGCCCAAATATGGACTAACGTATTTGACCCAATAAGCGCCTGTGTCCCTATAAGCGCCTTCCCCCATTTTGAAGCCTCGATTTCAATTGCCCAAGCATAAATAAGACATGAAAAACTTAACGAAATTGTAAAGGTTTGCAATAACTTCGTCTTATTAGGCACTTATCATTTTTTAAATGCCCTGGGCGGCTTATTGGTCGAATACGGTATACCTTTCCACAAGATCACTGCTAAAAGTAAGCCCTAAATCAATTTTCAAAATAAATCAAATAAACAAACTGTTGGTTGTCGTATTTTTCAAGCATGCATTTACTTTGAGCTAAGTGAAACTGAGGATTCAAAATAGGGATGAAGGGCGCTTTTTCAAAGGGACAGGGGTGCTTACTGGTCGAATATGGTATCTCTTGTAAGATAATGTGACCTGTAACACAGCAAGGCAAGTTTTAACACCAGAACTGTCTCTATTGCCCAAACTGGAGTTCTCAGTTGAATATGCAACTAAAGCATGGCACTATGAAATATCAGAATTTTCTTCCATATATGAATCTGCAACTTGGAGTCATGATTAAATTCTAAAAATCCCAATTTTGATTCTAACTTCCCTCCTCCTCCCCCTCCCCGCACTAACCTAATTTGAGAGTGAGACATTAAAAAATTATTTAATTTCAACAAAAAAAATTGAAGATATATGATGAATATTTTTCTGTGAAGATGCTGAATGCTGTGTCGATCTTACATGGATTGTGGTGCCACATCTCTGGTAATGATCCCCTCCATGTTCTCTGTACAGTGCAATATTGATGAGGGTACCCCTAGATTCTCCCTGATCATTCATCACCATGCTATATGGATGTCGCCTGTTGCTGCAGTTTGTGGCTTTCTGTAACTTGTTGTTTTACTGACAGTGTAAATTGTGAAATCCTGGATTGAGACTATAAGACTTGGAGAGGGGCATACCAGGGATTGGGGGTGGGGGTTATGTCCCCATGGGTGGGGTATGGGGTGGGGGTGGGGTGTATGTTCCCAAGGCCCCAAAACTTCTTTACAGGCCCACTGATTTTGTTGGACCAGGGATGGGGAGAGGGGGGAACCCTGAAGGCCCCCAAAATTCTTGACAGACCCTCTGATTTTGTGTTGCAGAAGGCTCCACATTTTGCCACTGAGTAAATTTTGTCTGTTCATATATAAATACAACTCTTATGAATTGTACTGTAAAACCAATATACTATCAATTTTTACATACCCATCAATCATTTAATACAAGCTAGATTGATATTTGAAAACAATGTTAGTTTTAGACAAATGATTCATAGTGTCGATCGATCAGTGAGGTGGTTGGATTTTAGGCACCCCAATATCTGCCATGACATATGCCTTTTAAATTATGGCCCAAGGAGAGCTCATGTGCAACCCTATATTAATTAAGCCCCCTCTTCTCCCTTTTTTAAGCATTAACTTTACCAATACCGGGGTTTCGAGATCCAAAAACGATGTGGACAAGGTACTATTTACCATTGATTAGTCCGACATTCCGGTGATTATGACGTCACAAAAATCACTTCAAATGACGATGTCATAATCACCGATGGTAAATAGAGGTACCTTACCCACATCGTTTTGTGATCTTGAAACCTCAGTATTGCCTTGAATTCAATACAGACTGAAAATATTAATACTGAATAAAAATTTCGTCATTTCATTCATTTACATGTTATTCTGGGCTCTTAACTTCTTTCAATAACTTTGTGAACGGTTAGTTTAAATTTGGTCCTATTAAGCACCTCCTAACAACCTTTAAATTAGCTCAATCAAATACTGCAAGAATAATCTTTTGCAGACACAACAACTACAATAACAATTACAACTCTTAGATATTCTAGCAATTCAAACACTTAGACGAACCAGAATTTGTTTTAACAACTGTTATTGTCTCTCATTAAGATTCCTTGAAATTCAAACACTTGGAAGAATTGGTTTTTGAATTAGTTCTCAAACAATACAGTTTCTATGTTTACACCATCCAATTACGTTGAAACACTTTCCAGAGAAACCGGCTGTTTCTTCAATAGACACTAGTATAAACAAAATCACCCCCGAAGACATATTTGGACTCTTCTACTTCAAGGTCTGGGACAGTCCATTATAACATTTCAGGGGTGATCAGGTTAAAGATGTCTATAAGCTGGTTTTAACATTAACATTAGGTGAGTGATTAACAAGATTTGTTTAATTAACGAACACATGCTCGGCGGAACAGCCGGATAGTGTAAACAGGTGAGGTGTTGTAAATCACACGAGAACTCAGAATTAACAACTTCTTGTCGTATACTTTACCACAATGGTGTTCAGATTACCTAAGTACTGAACTGCATTCAGTTGGCAATTGTGGGAGTATAAATGCCAACTGAAAAATGGCAAATTAAATGAAGTGTGTTTACATTGGTTCAATGTTCACTGTTTACTATGAAGATGCAAAAACAGAGTTTTTTTCGTAAATTTTTTTTTTTTTTTTTTTTTTCCAAATAAAAAAGTACCTGCGCACACACACAACAATATGGTCATATCCATAATGCAAGTCATAATATATTTCCTGGTTAAAATGTCCCGACAATTAAATTTTACAATAAAACCAATACCTTTGTGTGTTGAGTTTGAATCAGGCAGGGGTTTAAGGGCTAATAAGTACACTGACCATTCTAACAGGACGGTGGTTTTTCTCCTGGTACTCCGCGTTCCCTCCACCTCCTAAACCTGGCACATCTGACTGTATAAATAGGACTAACAACTACATAATTTTTGACTCCCGAAAATATTTTTAAATATGAAGAAAAAATCAAAGAAAAATTACTACTTTTGTTTAAAGTAGCCACACCTACAAAATATGAGAGGTATTTGATTACAGTTTAAGATTCCTTAACACATAAAAACAGATATAACGTCCATGTTCAATGTATATATACCTCAATATATGAACACATATAGAATGTCAGAAGTATGTATAAGTTATGATATAAATACATGCCAACTTTCTGGCCAACTATTTGACATCTGCCAAATCTCATTCCATCATGGTACTGATAATATCAAATCTGTGTGTTATGGAAATTTAGAAATTCTTGAAACTTGAACCGTAGAGTATACGGGAGAGTTATACTTTATACACCAGTGTATTACTGACATGGAAATCCACTTCACTCTGTAATAGTACTATTAAAACTCACAAAATATAGAAAGTTGGTCACAGTAGTAAACCTGATTTAGACCCAAGATGCTAAATTTGAAAAGAATGGGAAAAGCAGTTAAATAACTGAAATATTAAAGTACTATAGCATCCACCCAGAGGACCAAGAAAATATGATGATCTTTATAGCTAGGCCATGGGCTTGAAGGGTCCCATAATATGCGCTCCCTCCCCCTTCTCCTCAAACCTCCAAACCCTGTTATGACAAATTGATCACAAATCACAACTAGCTATATATGTTATGCAAGGCAAAATGACAAGAAAAAACAACCGTTAATCTAACTGATTATCAGATTGGATAACTCTTACAACTCCAACAGACGACCAATTGTAAATTTTTAGTCGATTATACAATCCAATTGTTGACTGTAATACTTGTTTCAGATCAAGATATTTCACCACTTTTCTTAATTTACTGTGGCAGATTTAAGCCTACATCATGTGTTTTCATTAAAACAAAAACCTTTTATTCTTGCTGGTAGTTCACAATAACCTTATCATAATTAAATCTGAAAATAATCATATTTCTAGTTCTTGATTTATAAATGTAATACACCAAGACAACTATATATTATTTTGTGTTGCTATGGTAACTTTAACCTTCTCCAGCTTTCTCTTAACATGTGTGCACCATATTCAATTTAATAAGCACTCATGATCATGACACTTGAAAATTGAAAAAAAAAAATGTTAGGTACTTAACAGGACCAAATTTTCATTAATCTAAGTAAAAAGGGTCATCAATCAGTTTAAAAAAGAAATCAAATAGAGAAACATATAGTTTTCATAGATTCATTCTACATGAAAAGGGATTCAGGGATATATATAGGAATGGAGGTGCAAAAATTAGGTTAAATACGGTATGTTATGTGGGTCAGGGACACTTATTGGAATGAGGGCGCTGATTTTAGGTTGAATATGGTATGTTATGTGGGTCAGGGACACTTATTGGAATGAGGGCGCTGATTTTAGGTTAAATATGGTATGTTATGTGGGTCAGGGACACTTCTGGAATGAGGGCGCTGATTTTAGGTTAAATATGGTATGTTATGTGGGTCAGGGACACTTATTGCAATGAGGGCGCTGATTTTAGGTTGAATACGGTATGTTATGTGGGGAAGGGAATTCGCTTATAGGAATGAGGGTGCTAATATAATGTTAGGTTGAATACGGTATGTTATTTGGGGAAGGAACAATTATAAGAATGGGTTGTTTTTTTTTTTTTTGGTTTGTTTAGTTTTACGTCCTATTAACAGCCGGGGGGGGGCGCTAATATTAAGTCGAATGTGGTATGTTATGTGGGGAAGGGACATGCACTTATAGGAATGAGGGTGCTAATATTAGGTTGAATACGGTATGAGGTTGAATATGGTATGTTATTTTGGAAGGGACAATTATAAGAATGGAGGGGGGAAAGGGCTAATTTTAGGTTGAATACGATATGTAGAGTCAGTAATATAAACTAACACCTCCACTGAGTGAGTTATACTGCTATACTTGTTTAAGGGACCATCTGGCCCACTTCTCTGTTTATACATCAGGTAGTAAAAATATTTCTGATATTCCAATATCAAGATCTCTTAGATCTGACTATCTAATGTAGACCAAGCATCAAATAACAGTACCAAATTAAACAGATATAACACATTACTATATTGTATATGGCATTGGTTGAATATGAAAATCAACCTTAGAATTATTTTTGCTAGAAATGTCAAATTACCCCATTTGGTGTAATTTATTGTAATTGACCTCTGTATAAAGGATATCTGTCTATAAAGGACATCTGTCTATAAATGATACCTGTCTATAAAGGATATCTGTCTATAAAGGACATCTGTCTATGAAGGACATCTGTCTATAAAGGACACCTGTCTATAAAGGACATCTGTCTACAAAGGACATCTGTCTATAAATGATACCTGTCTATAAAGGACACCTGTCTATAAAGGACAACTGTCTACAAAGGACATCTGCCTATAAATGATACCTGTCTATAAAGGACATCTGTCTATAAAGGACACCTGTCTATAAAGGACATCTGTCTATAAAGGACACCTGTATATAAAGGACATTTGTCTATAAATGATACCTGTCTATAAAGGACAACTGTCTATAAAGGACACCTGTCTATAAAGGACATCTGTCTATAAATGATACCTGTCTATAAAGGACATCTGTCTATAAAGGACACTGTTTATAAAGGACAACTGACTATAAAGGATATATGTCTGTAAAGGACACCTGTCTATAAAGGATACCTGTCTATAAAGGATACCTGTCTATAAAGGACACCTGTCTATAAATGACATATGTCTATAAATGATACCTGTCTATAAAGGACATCTGTCTATAAAGGACACTGTTTATAAAGGACAACTGACTATAAAGGATATATGTCTGTAAAGGACACCTGTCTATAAAGGATACCTGTCTATAAAGGATACCTGTCTATAAAGGACACCTGTCTTTAAAGGACATCTGTCTATAAATGATACCTGTCTATAAAGGACATCTGTCTATAAAGGACACTGTCTATAAAGGACACCTGTCTATAAAGGATACCTGTCTATAAAGGACACCTGTCTAAAAAGACACCTAACTATAAAGGACATATGTCTATAAAGGACACTGTCTATAAAGGACATCTGTCTATAAAGGATACCTGTCTATAAAGGACACCTGTCTAAAAAGACACCTAACTATAAAGGACATATGTCTATAAATGATACCTGTCTATAAAGGACATCTGTCTATAAAGGACACTGTTTATAAAGGACAACTGACTATAAAGGATATATGTCTGTAAAGGACACCTGTCTATAAAGGATACCTGTCTATAAAGGATACCTGTCTATAAAGGACATATGTCTATAAAGGACATCTGTCTATAAATGATACCTGTCTATAAAGGACACCTGTCGTTAAATGACACTGCTATAAAGGACACTGTCTATAAATGCTACCTGTCTATAAAGGATACCTGTCTATAAAGGACACCTGTCTAAAAAGACAACTGTCTATAAAGGACACCTGTCTATAAAGGACATCTGTCTAAAAAAAAATTCCTGTCTATAAATTACTTCTGTCTATAAAGGACACCTGTCTATAAAGGACACCTGACTATAAAGGACATATGTCTATAAAGGACACTGTCTATAAATGACATATGTCTATAAAGGACACCTGTCTAAAAAGACACCTGACTATAAAGGACATCTGTCTATAAAGGACACTGTCTATAAAGGACACCTGTCTATAAAGGACATATGTCTATAAAGGACATCTGTCTATAAAGGACATATGTCTATAACGGACATCTGTCTATAAAGGACATATGTCTATAACGGACATCTGTCTATAAAGGACACTGTCTATAAAGGACATCTGTCTAAAAATGATACCTGTCTATAAAGGACTTCTGTCTATAAAGGACACCTGTCTATAAAGGACACTGTCTATAAAGGACACCTGACTATAAAGGACATATGTCTATAAAGGACATCTGTCTAAAAATGATACCTGTCTATAAAGGACATCTGTCTATAAAGGACATCTGTCTATAAATGATACCTGTCTACAAAGGACACCTGTCTATAAAGGACACTGTTTATAAAGGACAACTGACTATAAAGGATATATGTCTGTAAAGGACACCTGTCTATAAAGGATACCTGTCTATAAAGGACATCTGTCTATAAAGGATACCTGTCTACAAAGGACATCTGTCTATAAGGGACACTGTCTATAAAAGACACCTGTTTGTGAAGGACAGACTCATCATCTCAATTTACTTTTGTATAAAGGACACCTGTTTATAAAGAACAGAGTCATCAACCCCATTTGGAACAATTTACGAATTATAATTAACCTCTGTATAAAGGACACCTCTGTATAAAGGACACCTTTCTATAAAGGACAGATTTACAGTGCTAAGTCTATAGACAGGTGTAATTGTATTAAGTTACAAAAGTTAAAAAGTTTGCAGACGGACTTTTAATGCATGTGGTGTCTTTGAATTTCTCCATCAGCTGCCAGAACGTGCTATCACTAGGAGATAGAAAAGTCCTAATTTACTACGCAAAGTCCTAGTTTATAGGACTTCCGCTGTAGATTAGGACAAGTTTTATTATATTAGGACCGTTCACCCAGGATTAGGTCTTTTCGTTTTAGATTAGGCTTGTCGTTTTATATTAGGACTTGTCGTTTTATATTAGGACTTGTCGCTGAAGATTAGACGGTCCCCCACCGCTGTCGATCACAGCCGGTTTACCTGTGTTTCAGCTCGGCCAGCAAAGCAAGAGCTGGCTGACTGCCAAGTTTGAGCTAGTCCGCCACCGTTCAGGCTTAGCCGAGTATTTGACACCGGTAATGTGTCGATTTCTGAGATAAAATATGTACGTTTATCATGTATGTGATGTGGGGTAATAAAACAGTATTCAATCATCACAGTTTTGATTTCTTTCTTGTAATATATATATTTGATACTATGTGAACGATGTCTCAATTTTTATTAGTGCACGCCTTTTTTCTCATGCGTGCGTTATATATACGATAATTATCTTCACAACTGCAGAAGTATATGGCGAAATAAAACAGTATTCAATCATTATAGTGTTGATTTGTTGCTTGTAATATATATTTGATACTATGTGAACGATGTCTCTACTTTTATTAGTGCACGCCTCTTTTCTCATGCGTGCGGTATATACGATAATTATCTTCACAACTGTAGATGTATATGGCAAAATAAAACAGTATTCAATCATTATAGTGTTGATTTGTTTCTTGTAATATATATTTGACACTATGTGAACGTTGTCTCAATTTTTATTAGTGCACGCCTCTTTTCTCATGCGTGCGTTATATAAGATAATTATCTTCACAACTGTAGATATATAGGGGAAAATAAAACAGTATTCAATCATTATAGTGTTGATTTGTTTCTTGTAAGATATATTTGATACTATGTGAACGATGTCTCAATTTTTATTAGTGCATGCCTCTTTCCTCGTGCGTGCGTTATATACGATAATTATCTTCACAACTGTAGATATATATTGGAAAATAAAACAGTATTCAATTATTATAGTGTTGATTTGTTTCTTGTACGATATATTTGATACTATGTGAACGATGTCTCTACTTTTATTAGTGCACGCCTCTTATCTCATGCGTGCGTTATATACGATAATTATCTTCTCAACTGCAGATGTATATTGGGAAATAAAACAGTATTCAATCATCACAGTTTTGATTTGTTTCTTGTACGATATATTTGATACTATGTGAACGATGTCTCAATTTTTATTAGTGCATGCCTCTTTCCTCATGCGTGCGTTATATACGATAATTATCTTCACAACTGTAGATGTATATGGCGAAATAAAACAGTATTCAATCATTACAGTGTTGATTTGTTTCTTGTACGATATATTTGATACTATGTGAACGATGTCTCAATTTTTATTAGTGCACGCCTCTTTCCTCATGCGTGCATTATATAATTATACGATAATTATCTTTACAACTGCAGATGTATATGGGAAAATAAAACAGTATTCAGCCATTAATAGTGTTGATTTGTTTCTTGTAATAATATATCTCTGATACTATGTGAACGATGTCTCTACTTTAATTAATGCACGCCTCTTTTCTCATGCGTACGCATTAATATATATATATATAAATGTTAATATTTAAGACAATTATTAAGTTGATCGCATTAATCATTAAAGTTATTTTTGATATATAATAATAAAGAGCAAACTCATGAAAACATAGATATATTTTATTTCCATTTATGCACATGACATTAAAAATAAGGAAGTAGAGAAGGATGTCCGTTTTTGTTGATATGTTAAAAGACCATGGCTAGTATGAATTAATTAGTACTGATCCAATTCGTGAACAATATCTTAATTATGTTGAATCACTTTACGGTACAGTGATGTTTAAATGTTTTCAATATTAAAAGTAGGCGTGTGTGCTAAATATTCCATTTGTAAAAGAGTGGTCGTCTTCAGCGACCAAACAGTAGCAAAGAGATTGACGCCGAAGGTGTTGAGTGAACTCGTAATTTAAGAAGAAAGAACTCGTAATTTAACTGGTAAAACTCGTAATATAAGAAAAATCACGACTTTCCACTTATTTTACGAATAGTTAAGTTAGTTTACCAGTTGTAGATTTACGATTTTTTGCAAGCCTTGCCCGGAGGCTATATTCTTCACCGGGAGGTGTGAAGAGGAATTCCCTACAGTACAATAAGTAAGCATTACTGTGTAATGTTATAGAGCGTTGGAGAGTGACCGGCCCAGCGTTCCTGTCTACACTCTCCCAAAACCCACATGCGAACATGTTCGAGTTTTTTTCTACAACGATAATTGTGTGCGCTTTGGTCGGTAGCCAAGACAGTAGAAGATTCGCAGTAACATATATCGCTTTCTTCTATTGTTTGTCGAGTCGGATGAAAAGGACATATTTGTATGTAAGATTTACATATGCTTCTTTGCATCATGTATATATATTCTTTGTAAAATTAACATGAAATATTTGTAAGCAATAAAGATAATAAAATAATGAGACCAGGAAATAATTTTAGAATAAGAACAATTTTGATGTCTGGTTTATTTGTTGCAGATGATATTATTTGGTAATTGGAACAGACATCACCAGACAAACTACATAGGTGGGCTGATATGCAGGCAATGTTTAATTACAAAGAGAAATTTTGTTATTAAATCCAATTAAGGGAAGAATACCGCCTTTTATAATTCTAATTCTTATTCTGCTGAATCAAATTTTTTAGTCAGTTGCTATAATTCGTCACAACTATTAAATTATTTCCAAAATTAAAAGTACACATGTTCATCACCAAAGCTAATAAAGCAGTATTTTGCAGTACCGTGTTCGCTGTAATATAGCGCCCCTCCCCTTTTTCTGGAAAAGAGTTGAAGATGTATAAATGCCCATCCCATAGATTTAACAATATTTTACTGTGATTGCCTCTAAAATCAAACATTGCATCATATCACATGAACTTTTTTATAGGTGGATTATGACATAATAAATGTTTAACTGTTCTCGGATTAATGTACCATAAGACATAAAGATTTAAAATATGTTTTTTCATCCACACTTACACCTTTGGTTTCATTTAATATTTATTTTTAGCCGACCCCCTATGTTACAATTATTTAAGCGCGCTCTATCGGGCTCTAAATAGGGCAAATACCATAAGTTGATTATAATAATCTTCAACTCAAGGCCATAAATTAAGCCTTCTTTTTTTTCTTACATTTATTGCTGGGTAATAAGTTTTAAAATCCATGAAATTCTTAATGAGGAACTTTTATCAATTTTGGAGTGATGAAATTAGTAACAACAATATTTGATCTTGACAGACACAGGTCAAAAATATTCCTAACAAAACATTAAACAGCCATACCTTTAATCATTTAATAGTTTTAGGAGGCAACAATATGGATACACAAACTCCTTAATTATGATTACAAGCTAAAGGTTTAATAATATATTTTGTATTGCATTTACAGAGTTATCTGACCTGCAGGTAGGTTTGGTTTGGTTGGTTTTTTTAGTTTTACGTCCTATTAACAGCCAGGGTCATATAAGGAGTGCCAGGTTTGGTTGGTGGGGGAAAGCCGGAGTACCCGGAGAAAAACCACCACAGCAGCGGTCAGTACTGGCAACTGCCCCACATGGGATTCAAACCCGCATCCCAGAGGGTGGAGGGCTGGTGGTTATATGTCAGGAACATCTTAACCACACTCGGCCCCAAAAATTACGGGTAGTATGTGCGATTGTGACATATGTTTACGAGTACAACGTGTCATACTTTTCAGAGAAAATACTGTGCCTTGCGGTCATAAAAAAGGTGTCACAATGGATACCTATCTGCAAGGGAGGTAACTCTGTAATAAAGAAAGAAAGAAAGAGGCGAGCTTGCATGATTTTATCCAGTTGGTTTTTTTCTTTTTTCATTTTTTTTTCCTTAATTTTTTTAGATGAGGAAATATATAGATTACTTCTTTTTTTATATTATGGAGAAACAACCTTTTCTCCTATACGTGACAGTGTTATCCCAGGTTGCTAGGGAAAATGAAACTCCTGTCTTTAACTGGAAGGGAAAAAATACTGCCTTCCACAAGCTTCACTGACGTCAGTGATTCATTAAATTTTGATGCATTGCACGTCTCTGTGATGTTTGATCGCCATAGAAATAATTCTAAATGATGATTTTTTCTTTGAAATATGGGAGAAAAATCATAGGTATGGTCCTAAGCTTTCGGGGTTGCATTTGACGGACAAAATCCTTTAATTGAGGGTTTGAAGATATCACTGTCCACTTTGACAGACCCATGTAAGATTTAATTAATCCTAAAAGTAAATAGATCTAAATTTTTTTTATTTACAATATGTTGGACTTTTGAAATATTATCAGAGACTTCACACAATACATTTTGCAACGTGTCTGAGTCAATGTGACCTGAAATGTTTTTGATGTAGATGTCACTATAAAACAAAAAGAAGATGATGGCCCCGAGAAACCATACAATGGCGGTCCTCTTGTATAGCTTGAGCATCATCTTACAATCTTAATTGTTTCACATAGGATGTGGGTGAAAATGTTACCGACATAATAATGGTGAATTGAATATCTCTCAATATATCTCAAAAAACATGATCATCATTTAAACAGCGTCTCCAATATCACGGCATCATACGATACAAAATTACCACAAAAATATTTCTCTTTTGTAAATACAAAAGGAAATACAAATTTGCTTTGTTAAAGATGAAACAAGGCTTTATATGTAGGACAACACTTTAACATTGTGTTTTGTGAAAGCTGCCCAAACACATTGGCGATGGTGATAGCACTGGAGTAGCTCTCCTGATTCACTACAAGTTTTCAAGGGAAGTCAAGAGGGGGGTGGGGGAGGCAATATGGTGTGGGGGTGGGTGAGTGAGGGGGGAGGGGGGAGTGAGGCGTAGGGTGGGGGTTAGTGGAGCTGGGAGGTGAGTGGGGAGTTAAGTCGGGTTGGGAAGTGTTCTCAGAGGGAGGAATTGAGGGATGGCAGGTAGGCAGTGGGGAGTGCAAGTGGTGTGAAGATGAAGGGTTGGGGGGTGGGGGGTGGATGAGGGATATGTGGAAGCAGGAAAGGATAGAGAGTGTGGGTAGAGGGTAATTGGAGGGTAGGGGTATAGGGTGAGGGGTGGGGAATCGAGAGTATGAATGGGTGGGGGGGGGAGGGTGGAGCAAGCATGTTATATAAGGAGGGGTGGAGATTGAGGGATGGGGAGTGAGCTGGAGGGTTGGGAATGAGGGGTGGGTCTATATACAAGTTTAGGGGGAGGGAGGGGTTGTATACAATACTAGACTTTGTGAAGTTAAAGAAGTCTGACTCATTAACTTCTGCTATAACACATTGTCTGCTATGAGGCATAAAACAAATATGCAGAAAACCGCCAGTTCCAGTCCACTAACTGTAACAGCATTTCCATCCACAGAGAGATTTTATTGTAACTAATATGGTTGAACTGCCTCTCAGCAGGGTAGTTAGCTGTAGGTATTTTATTTGTGTTTACTACAACACATATTACTTTCGCACAGAATCCTTCGTTCCTGTGACCGAAGTCTCAGTAACTTTTATTTATATTTTATTTTTGTTTATATATAATACATATACTTAAATTTCACACAGAATCATTCGTTCCTCTGACTGAAGTCTCAGTAACGTTATTTGTATATTATTATTTTTGTTTACTATATACATTACTTAAATTTCACACAGAAACCAGCTAGCTGTTCCTGTGACTTGTTATAAACTCAGATCTCATACAGCATCTGTACCAAAAACTTAACACTCATATAAACTCTCTACTGGTTGAATTCTCTCACATGTTATAAACGGGAAAAATCTTGATAATCATTAATTATCCTTACAGTCAATTGCTGGTATAGATATCCATATGCGGTAACTTAGATGTAAATAGTAAATGTCAAAAATAAAACGTGTAGGAATTCATTTCAACCATCATCATTTCCTTTTTCATAATGTACTGTACACCATCATCAAACATATACTACCGTATTCGACCCATTAAGCCCCCATGACCTCTATAAGTAACCCCCCACCCCCCCCCACCCCCTTTGAGGCCGCGATTTCAATTTTCCACAGATGAATAAGGCCAAAACTACATAAAACTGTCTAGATTTGCAATAATTTCGTCTCATTAGCATCTTTTCATTTTTCAATTTTTTAAATGCCCTGGGCGTTTATTGGGTGAATATGGTATATTGTATGTACAGTAATGTGTAAGCAGAAAACCATAGATTATACTATATGTACAGTAATGTAAGGTAATACCTTTGTATATATATATACATCTACCTGTATTTATAAATATTCATTTACCTGTTTACCCATTCATTCAGCGATAGAGATCCAAAGAGAGTATGGTTTAAACAACACACAGTGCACTGGCTCAATGATCGAGTAAAAACCTTCCCCACACTATAAAATCTCTAAGTACACGATATAATGTGTCACCACTGATACGGCCACACTCTATGAAAGCCACAGGAATGCCACAATCTGATGCACTAATATGCCCACCATAACTGTACTACAGCTCATGAAGCCACCCACAACACTAACACACAGCCTCGATCAGCTGTAATCCTGACGGAACACAAACTGGTGGAGAGCTGACCTGAAAACACAGGAGAAAACAATTGAGCCGCTATCAGCAACAGCACAGCAAGCAGGTTATAACAGGAACAAGTCTCACAGCAAGTTAAGTGTCATAGCTATATATCATATAGGATTACAGTTTTGCTCTGGATTTGTACATATTTCACACATTTGTTGTGTAAACATTAAATAGGTCATTTATTTTGCTTTTTCTTTTTTAATGACATATCGGTCAATCTGTACACTATTATCATTAAGGCCAAACTATAATCAATTATCTGTTGTTTAGTATCATGCTAAGGCACTACATGAGCCAGGACTACCACCTTAAATACCAAACATATGTACATTGCAGAGCTCTTTAAAGCCCAATAAAAGCGACAGATCAATGGGTTTTTTTTAGCTGGGATTTACATTGATGAGGATCGTATTAAACTAAATATGTATCATTTTAGTATAATTTGTTTCACAAAAATTATTCTTCCAAAAGCAACAACATTAATTTGAAATTACATGTGTGATCTTTCTATTCACCATTGAAATCTGTATAAAGACGACCTGATCAGAGAGACCACTCTTTAGTAAGAATAACAATTAAACTAAATTTACACATTTATCCGTTAGTTTCATATTCTAATTTTAGAACTACTCGGCAAAAAAAAATCTACTGAATAACTCATAATAAATCTATCCCAAACGGTTACAAACTTTTGTACGTTATGAAGCATTGTGAAATGTTTGGTTTTTGCATTTGGTTTTATTAGTTTAGCATCCTAATTAACAGTCAGAGTCATGTAAGGATGTGCCAGGTTTGTTGGTGGCATGGAGGAAAGCCGCAGTAGCCAGGGAAAAACCACCAACCAGGAGTCAGTCCTGGCAACTGCCCACAGGGATTACCGTAGGCTTGTTCATTATAATATTCGAGCCGCGCCTCGTAAATGTGAATGTTAGGAGTTAGAAGCTTGCCTAATTATAATATGTATTAACCAGTTCGTAAAATTGAATTAGCAATGTACGATTTACCAATCAATGGTAGATATTGGCTGTTAGTTAAAAGTTGTGTCCGCATATTAGTTCAAATTTAAAACTGTCATGAGCTTGTTATACTCCTGGCATGAACCATTCAGGATCATTATTTCTCCCACTATTACTCCCACCATTTTCCCACCTTTTCTCCCACCATTACTCCCACTATTTCTCCAATCATTCACTGATTTGTCTCTACTGTTTTAGAAGCGAAACATTTCTCTGTCAGTCATTAGTGCACGAGAGATTGTGTGCTAATCTTCCATCAAAACAATCACATAACGTCATGAATTCATGTGACGTTAATTTAACAGTGACGTGCATTGTTGATGACATCATCAATGATATTGATGTGCAGTTGTCAAACTTGTGTTCTTTTCTAGGTTTTTTCTAATTGATACCAGCTCTCTATCCCTTTTTTATCCCCCCCCCCCGCG
>SAYR01060803.1:40330-88132 GCA_004382745.1 Argopecten irradians irradians | reverse complement strand
CCCCCCCCCCGAACCCTCCAATCCCATCAACCCCAACAATCCTCCTCACACAACCCAAAGAAATAAGGAAATCATTAAAACCAGAAAAACTAGGACCATGCAGTTACTAATTCTGTATCCCCCCAAATTCTCCTCACCTATACTGACATACATTATGAACGATACAACACTAAAGATACATTATTTTCATCTCTAGTTTGGTCATTTGTCAATAGTTTTCTTTATGATTAATAATCATGGGAATATTTACCTGAGGGGAGGACACAGTCAGATGCCAGTCTGAGCTCACGATCTGTAACATAAAGATTAAAGAAATAAATACTGAATGACAAAATAACAACATTATACAGTCAAACCTGTCTATAATTTGGTTTGTTTTATTATATTAACGTCCTATTAACAGCCAGGGTCATGTAAGGATGGCCTCCCATGTATAACGTCCTATTAACAGCCAGGGTCATGTAAGGTTGGCCTCCCATGTATAACGTCCTATTAACAGCCAGGGTCATGTAAGGACGGCCTCCCATGTATGTGGTGTAGTATGTGCGAAGTGCGAGGTACGTGTTTTGGAAGACTGCGGTATATTCATGTTGTGTCTTCTTGTATAATGGAACTCTTGCCCTTTTTATAGTGCTATAACACTGAAACATGCCGCCAAAGACACCAAGCAACACACCCCACCCGGTCATATTATATATTGTATTGAGGATCTTTCGCCTTTTTTATAGTGCTGTATCACTGAAGCATGCTGCTGAAGACATCAAGCAACACACCCCACCCAGTCAGATAATACTGACATGGGTAAACCAGTCGTCCCACTCCATAATGTTGATCACTATGCAGGGGCAGAAACTACAAGTATTGCCAAATAGTCTAACTATACTTGTCTTCAATCTGTGTCGTCAATGACATGATAACAACAATACTGTGGATGGCTTATTTTGTGAAATACCGCATTCGTTCCAATAAGCAATCAGGGCGATTAAGAAATTGAAAAGAATGAAAAGGGGCTTAATTAACAAAATTATTGCAAACCAATACAATTACAATTTTGGTCTTTAGTTATGCCTGGGCAATTGAAATTGAGGCCTCAAAAGGGGGAGGGCGCTTATAGGGACATGGGGACTTATTGGGACAAATACGGTAATTTTATGAAAGATTATAGTACAATTTGGTTCTATAAAGCACTTTCTTATTTGTTTCAATTTCTAAAGCAATCTGGGAGATTATTGGATAAAACATGGTACAGTATTCAACGAAACATGCATCAATTTTCTAGCATATACACATCTAATTTCAAATTAACATACAAGACCTGTCAAATGTAAATGGATATGTAAATTTATGCAAATTAGTTTGACATAAAACTTTCTTGTTGTGAAGATGTCATCTCGCTGTCTCTACATCTTGATTGATGGACAACCTGTCTTACCTAAATATCGAAATGGACCAGTCCAAGTCCAAAAGATAGAAATGTCCATTGAACCAATTTTGGTAAATAAGGATGGACATTATCAAATGAATCTACAATCTAAGCATTGCCAAGTTAAAATCTAATTCCCATGGAGTATTTCAGAACCAGGGAAAGTTGATAATAGGGTGATCTATAAAATTTGGTGCTTGCTCATTTGAAATAAATTGCACATATAAAACAAGGTATGGGTTGTATTAATGTAACATCCTATTAACAGCTAGGGTCATGTAAGGATGTGTCAGGTTTGTTGGTGGAAGAAAGCCGGAGTACCCAGATCAAAGCCACCAACCAGCAGTCAGCACCTGGCAACTGCCCCACATGGGATTCGACCTCCCAACCCAGAGGTGGAGGGCTTTGGTAATATATGCCAGGACATCTTTAATACTCAGCTACCACCGCGGCCCTCAACATATAAAACATGTGAAATATTTTAGTGAACTATACAATAAAAATAGATATTTCACTAAAATACATGAGGCACATTCCGAAAATTTGATCAGCAACCTGAGTGTTTTTACAAAACTCTAAATTCAGTTCATTGGAAAAAAATTGGGCATATAAAACAATTTTTTCACTGAAATACACAGCATATTCAAAAGCTTTTTGATCACAAGGATTTTAAGAAAAATCTCAATTACATTGAATGTTATATATAATTTTTGCAACTGAAATTATCTTCTGAAATATATAATTGTATTTATGTATGGAGTGACTCATCATGAAAATATCCGCTCCTTGTGATTAGAAATCAAATTAATACCGAGACTGATACAAAAATTATTGAATTTCAAAGGGAATATCTATGGTAGATGATTTAGTGCGATGCAGTACAACATCTCAAAAATCTCTGATGCACACATTACTGCGTTCACATCAATAATCATTTAGACAGTCTACTCCGTAAACCGCTAATTATTTCCTGCTACCTATTATCCCTGTTTTTTGGTAATGGAATCTCCCATCATTGACTTGGACCCTATCATTTTGGTATTTAGGGGTGGTACAGAGTTCAAACAGACATGTTTCCATTTGTCTAAATTGGTACGCTGCTTCGTCTAGCTTTGAGAATCTCCGAGATAATAGTAAATGGTAGAGTGAGAATAATTATACAGTAAAAAACACCAAGACAGTGATTCTACAGAGCAAACTACCTCTAAACATGAAAACAATATATAACACCAAACATCTCTTCTGTCGATCCTCCCCCTTCAACTCCCCCCCCCCCCACCCACTGTGCACTTTGTGCACTCAAATTTAAGCTTAAATTTGTAAAATACTGTTAATTGAAATTGAATAAGCGATTAACAAAATTTTTACTAGTGCTGTATATAAACAAGTGCTTCTAAGATGGCACAAAAAGCTCTAAAAAAAAAACAAAAAAAACACCAACTGTTAAAAATAAGTACATTTGTAGTATTTGGTGCACCACAATTTCATTCTGTACATGTCTTTGTTTAATTAATTAGCTTATTCTACTTATTAATGAGAAGGACCAATGGACGATTCTACAACAAAACAATTAACGACCGTATTAAAGATGATGAACCTATCACATATAACCATCAATGTATAAGCCTTTTTTGATAACAATATGATATTTTGCCAATCCTTGCCTGAGATAGGTTCATCAGACATCTAATTATACCTCTCTGTATGTATTATAGAAGCATTACATTCTTACCATGTTAAACCCAACTCAAAGGCCCACTACCTTTCCAAAACATCTTGCAATCTTTAAAATGGGAAGGCTAAATCAGATTGATAATTTTGTAGAGCTGGAAAAGCAGGTTTTTATTTGTTTAAAGATGCTCCACCGCCGACAGAGCATAAATAGCATTCGTCTTTAAAACAATAATTCATGTTAAATCTTGTATATATAAGTCTAATTAACACAAAAAATAATATAAGATAATTTATTTCGCCTTTGGTGCATGCGCAATCAGTATTTCATTCTATATAGGATATAGTGCCACAGATTTTTTTCGGGATGCAATTAATTATTTTTTATATTTTCAACTTGAAGTAAAATTAGAAGCTCAAACTTTTCAATGGTGGTAATGGTGTAAAATAATTAACCTTTTTAGCTGAAGAAAAATACTAAATCGTCTGCTCCTGTTTTTGATAGTGAATAAATACAAATTGTCAGCGGTGGAGCATCTTTAACGTCCTATTTAACATCCTATTAAATGTCCTGTAAAGACGTGCCAGGTGTGTTGGTAGAAGAAAGCTGGAGTACACGGAGAAAACCCACTGACCAGCGATCCGTACCTGGCAACTGCCCACCTTGAAATTCGAACTCGCGACCAAGAGGTGGACGGCCTGTGGTTATATGTCGTCGAAACACTTTAACCACTCTGCCACCCTGCAGGCCTCTAGTTGCAAAAGCTATTATAACTTATTCAATTTTTAATACTACACTCGTCATCACCTTCTGAACATTTCAATTAAACTAATTCAAATGTTTATTTTCATAACACCGGTTGTCTTATGTTTCCCACCGTTAATTGGCTAATACCTCAACATTCATAGATTGTCAGCCCCTCAGAATGGACAGATTTTTTCCCCGTGAAATTTTTTAATCTCCTCTATCAATGTAATTTATGCACCCCCAACTTCAAATTTTTTTTACACAGAAAAAGTGCGCAAGTTGACTATCATTGCACCAGACGGCAAAACAGCAAAATGAATCTTCACTGTTAACATAGATAACTCAGGAAATCTTGCATTTGTTTGGTGTTGTAACCTCATATTAAGTAATCAGTATATTTTTTTTGTTTTTTGTTTTGTGCTGTGTTTAAGAATCTTTTTAATATGTTTTGGAAAGGTAGCAGGTCTTTTATGTCTGTCGAGATATTCCAGGCATCGAAACAACAAACAACTTATTTTATATACATTAATGTAACAATTCTATAACAGGTTGATCGCCGCGGTGACCTGTCGTATATTCAAAGGGAAATCATCTTCTGACGTCATTCCATCACCAATAGAAACAATAGTCCCGGACAAACGCTATCGGGTATCACATTGTATGTGAATTTGTCCTATTGGTTGATTACATCAGTTGAAGTGTTTGGAGGGTCCCAGGTTCGAATCCTTGCCTGGCCGTGATTTTTTTTCCACTCCAAGCTAAACTGCACAAATCAGGCATTTGTAGATTAATTTTTTAGATTTTGCACTGGCCGTACGATATTTGTAGGCTGAGTGCATGTTTCCTGTTTTATTTCTTTTAAACATTATCTTCCTATTGAGTGAATGTGTTTTTTTCAATTTCCTGACAAAGTTGCTTCCCTATTAGAATGAATCCTGAACAATCACCAGTGGGTAGCCACTTTTTAAGGACACTCTTATTACTATTAGGCCAAAAAAAGTTATATGCATGTTTCATGTTACATGACTGAACAAGAGGCCCATGGGCCTTAACGGTCACCTGAGTTAGAATATCTAATGAAACAAATAATGAAACAAATTAAAGACATATGTACACTATATGCTGGGCCTTGAAGTTGGTCAGTGATTTATAAATTTGACTCTTTAGACTATGAAGAGTATTTGCTTCTATCAGACCTGTGAACTTAGAGGTATTTTTTGAAATTTTAATCATTTTGACCCTGTTTGATCCTGCTCCTCTGGTCCCCCAGGGAGTCATCGAGGACGGATATGGATGTTAAAATGCTATATCTTCGGCTTATAATTCTAATCAAGTTTGACTAATTTCCTATGAAAATTGGGCAAATAATGTTCACAAATATGTTTTTCCTATATAAACTAAAGGAAACTCGACCCCTCCCAAGGGGGTAATGTGAGACCCCAAGGTCATATAATTCACAATTTTTATAAAACACCTTAAGACCTATCCATCTATAGTTATTTGATTCTACTATATCCAGAATTTTAGAAGATTTTTGAAGTTTAAGCCTATTTGACCCTTTTTAGGCCCGCCCCTCTGCCCCCAGGGGGTCGGCCAGGACTAATGTGGATATGATATTAAAATGCTATCTCAGGCTAATAATTCTAACCAAGTTTGACTCATTTCCCACGAAAATTGAGCAAAAAATGTTCATTAATGTCTTTTTCCTATATAAACTATAGTAAACTTGACACCCTCCCCAAGCGGAAACATGAGACCCCAGGGTCATATAATTTAAAATTTCTATAAACAAATTTTAAGACCTTTTCATCTATAAAGTGTATTTGATTCTACCATTTCCAGAATTTTAAAAGAATATTTTTGAAGTTTTAGCCTATTTGACCAATTTTTGGCCCCGCCCCTCTGCCCCCAGGGGGTCTGCCAGGACCAATGTGGATATGATATTAAAATATCGGGCTAATAATTCTAACCAAATTTGACTCGTTTCCAATAAAAATTGAGCAAAACATGCTCATAAATGTGTTTTCCCTACATAAACTATAGTAAACTTGACCCCCTCCCCAAGGGGAAACGTGTGACCCCAGGGCCATATAATTCACAATTTTTGTATAGGACCTTAGGACCTTTCTATTTATGAAAAGTATTTGATTCTACCATTTCCAGAATTTTAGAAGATTTTTGAAGTTTTAGCCTATTTGACCCCTTTTGACCCCGCCAGAAGGCCCCTGGGGGTCAGTCATAGAAAATTTATTAAAAGGATTAAATGGCCATCTCATACTGATAATTCTGACAACATTTGACTCATTTCCTATTACAAATGACCAAATAATGCGCAAAAATGTGTTTTCCCAATATAAACTATTGTAAACTTAACCCCCTCCCCAGGGGGAAATTAAGAGGCCCCAGGGTCATATAACTCACAATTTTTGTAAAGGAACTTAAGACCTTTCTATCTATGAAGAGTATTTGATTCTACCACATCTGTGAGTAGAGAAGAAGATTTTTGAAATTTTACTCAATTTTACCCCTTTTGGCCCCTCCCACAGCCCCCTGGGGGGTGGGGACCACATAATTCACAATTTTGATTGGCCTTATGCCTTAGAAGGTTTGTGCAAAATTTCATTGAAATTGCTTAAGCAGTTTTGGAGAAGAAGTCGAAAATGTAAATTGTTTACGGACATACAACGCACGACGGACGACGGACGACGCACGACGACGGACAAAAGGCGATTAGAATAGGTCACTTGAGACTTCGTCTCAGGTGACCTAAAAAATGGGGTAGGTCGGTCGGGAATTTTTTTCATTTTTTTTTTTATTTTTTTTGTTTTTTTGAGGAGGGGTTCAGTTGCTTCATTACTACAGTACAAAAGTAATTTGTCTTTCAGGCTTAAGGCTGACTATAAGTCTATTATATCTCATTGCTTTAATTTAGCTTTATCTGGATATACTTCTGTAAAAATCTAAGCTTAAAACTTCACACACTACATTTTTGTTTCGAAAAAGTGTGAGAAAATAGCTAGGGTTGGAGGTAAAAACTAGGGTAGGTAGGGGTACCTGAAACCTAGATTTTTTTTTTTTGGCCTTATAAGTTCAGGTCCTTGTACATCTAACATCATCATGCAAAATCAATCATTACTTATAACACAACTATAACTTGAATATGGAGATTTAGTCAAATTATGCTTTAGCAAGTTCAAACCATGATTTGAAAAACCATGCTACATGGTCACCCATAGCATTCTGTATATTTCTCCAAACTCACATGCTGCTGAAGTGCTCTTAAAATTGAACTTAACCTTCAGTACAAATATAGTAGAGAAAGTTTAAACCTGAGCGGGGAGAAAATTGGTTTTGAAAATAACACTGACATTTTCCAGAGTAAATTATGCATAAGGACTAATTCTCCTTCGCTTTTATCTCAGCTTTCTGCGACATATCTTTGTTGAGAACCAATACAACATTTGTTTTGTGTAATTACTGGCGGCTAACAATTAATATCTGAAATGCAATTTCTGAGGAACATAATTTCATGGCCACAGCTATATACAGTACCTGTATCCATCTATTGTAAAACTATATAAAATACCAGGAACGATGCCAGAGATGACTTGTGTTGTCTTACTGCTGTGTAAATATTTTATTTCTTCATCATAAACACCACAGCTCCTTTACTCAGATCAAAGCTAGTTCTTATCTAACCTAAGATGTGCATAACACAATGTCTTATGTACTATAAAGTACTTCTAAGACTTTTATATCAACTCTCCTGTCCAACATCACGCAGCACACACCCCAGAAGTCGATCTCTAACACCCCCCCCCCTATAAAACCATCTCTTTTATAAATAGTAATAATTTTCCTTATATAACTCTCGTGTATTTTACCTTATTCTTCCCTTATAAATCTATATTAGGAACCTGCGCGATCAGCTATTAAGCTTTTCTCCTCCATATCTGAACCCAGAGGCCGAGTGGTTAAGATGTCCTAACATATAACCACAAGTCCTCAACCTTTGGGACACAAGTTTGAATCCCATATGTGTGGCAGTTCCCAGGTACTAACGACCGGTCAATGGTTTTACTCCGAGTACTCTGGCTTTCCTCCACCATCAAACCAGTCACTTCCTTATATGACCATGGGTGTTGATAGGCCATAAAACTTAACAATAAACCCACAACCATCGATCTATAATCAACTCCCCTTTCCCCCTCCAACAACAAATAAATTTATAATACGAGAAATAAAACGAGAAATTTAAACAAAAAGATCATATTCATCGCACATTCATAGTGCTACACTTCACTAGAGCGGGTACACAGGCAGGTATCGTAAATCACTCAACCATGTCAGTGATCAATACCTGTTTCAATACACGCCTCGTTATGCCTTAATGACCATAAATATCTAATTATTTTCAGAGAATACAAAACCATTAAGGATTTCATCTCTCAAAACATTACTGTTTTTATCTTACAATTAATTACTCGTATATATGTCAATATGGCCATCCCCATCTAAAAATCATTTTAACACAAAAGAAACATACCTGGAGAAAAGCTCTATTGATTTATATTACAGCCTCCTACCTGACTATGCTAGTGATCTCCCAGGTGTACTGGCCTTAAAAGTCCTGAAAACAAGAGATCCAGTACCAAGCCTCGACAGTTTCACCAAGGAATGCAGGAATATCTTAAGGAATTTCATCTAAGATTCTCCGTAGAGAATTCCAAGCATTAATACAGAAGTTAAGGAAAGTTCCTTAACTTTAGATTTTTCTCAAACTTCTACAATCTGCTTTGATATAGAGAATTATAAGTTAAGGATTTAGAAATGTATTACAGAAATTAAGGAAAGTTCTTAACTTCAGATTTTTTTTTCTTTAATGCTAATTCCTATTGAGAATTGGTTAGAAGCTGAAGAAATTCCTTAAAGTTAGAATTCTTAATGAAAGTCCACCGTCTGATTGGTCCAAACACTGGTAACCCAAAATGTGTTAATCTTATGAATGGAAGTTTATGAATGAAATGGTTCAAGAAGTCACCACTAGATGTCGTTGTAGGCAATTCCTACACATTTAGTATACCAGATATAGCTATAATACAAAAGCGTGTTGTATTAAAAACACAAAGAAGGAGTTTCCATTCTCTGTTTAGAAATGTTTCAGATATTGTCTATGAGATACTTGGAAAAAAAAACCCAATAATTATGGAGCGACCATCTATTTCATCTTTCATTAGCCCAATTAAAAGCACTAACAATCAATATATTTCAATGTCTACTTGTCATTAAATAGTCTATCACAGTTTTTTAAAGGTGTATACAAAAGGTAACAACAAACCCAACGAGATAAGGGTCTAATTATTAACACCTTAACGAGATTTGGAATTAATCGTTTAAATACACACCTTAGCGTAGTAAAAGATTAATCAGCAACTTTTTATACACATTTACAGTTAATTAAGTCCATTATCAGGGTGTGTGGGTAGAATTACATGTCGGTATGAATGATACACATGCTACTACGATACTCTATACATATCTCTATATATTGTAACATGTAACTGGCCTGTTCTGACTTAGGAATGACTGTATACTGTATATATCCGAAGAGAAAATTCAATTGCGATTCCGGCAGGATTTGACACTCTACTTTTCAAAACTATGATTTTTAATACCTAATTCAAAAGACAAAAAGTACTTTTCAATACTATGATTTTTAATGCCTCATTCAAGAGAAAACAAGAACTTTTAATACTATGATCTTAAATGCCTCTTTCAAAAGACAACAAGTACTTTTTAAACTACAACATATTCCTCTTTACAAGAAGTATGGCTGTGACTCGGTGATCTACAATACAAGGTTGGTCGGTGTATTGTAGGTACTAAATCAATGGTATAGCCTGAGATTGTATGTGTGAGAGCGTCGTTGTATTTAATTAACATTTATAATCAATATGACCATGATTATACAGAGGACTCTAAAGTCTACATAGATAAGCCTGTGTAAGAACAACGTGACCGCGGTCAATACCAAGGCCACAAATTAACACTGTCTACATACACCTAGATACTAATTATAATTTCTTATCTTAAGAATAATGTGCTGAATCAGCAGAACTCCACCACCTTCAACCCATTTACCCCTGAAATTTCATAATGGACTATTCCAGTTCTTGAAGTAGAAGAGTCCAAATGTGTCTTTAGGGGTTAATGATTTAAAGATCTCTGTTACACATACAGCATTCATTGAAGTCTGAGCACTGATATTTTTCCCCCACTTTTCAATTTTTGTTTGTGTTTTCAAAATATTTTGATTTTACAAAATCTTTTCTCCGTTATATTTTGATTAACAAAATATCAAATTCATCATTTATAAACTTCAACAGTATGAAATGCAGACTAAAAATATGAAAATTGTGGTTTCATCACTGATTTCATTTGTGAATTGATTTGTGGCTTACTTTAATTTTATGAAAGGCTTAAATCCAAATTTTTGTTTCTATGAAGTGACCCTTGTTAGCTTCAATTTGTCAAGCATCAGGGGCACTTATTGTGTCGAATACGGTATATCAAAACATGATGGAATACAATGAAACACAGGAGTACAAGAGGAAGCGAAGTAACAATACATGTACATAGACTCACCCCTTTTCCCCCTCCCTGCTACCTCACCCCCCTCCCAATCAAATTTCATATGCCCCACATGGGATCGAACTTACAACTCGGAGCTGGAGCGTTTGTGGTAATTTGTCAGGATATATCTTACCGGTATCCACTTGGCCAGAAACCTTAATATATCTCTTGAACCTGCTTTAATTTAATGGCCACTTCATATCATGCATACGATTAAAATTAAAGGCCATGATTTCTGTTTCCTAATACTGTATTTGACCCAATAAGCGCCCCCATCCCTAAAAGTGCCCCTCACCCTTTTTTAGGCCTCATTTTCACTTACCTCAAATTAAACGCGCAGACTGAAAATATGAGAACCATTGGTTTCTGTATTCAATTTCTTTCTTTTGGGAGTTGATTTATAGCTTACTTTGTGCAATAGTTTTATGAAGGGGAGAGGGAGAGAACTTACATAGGCACTGCCTGTTGTTTGATCCCATTTCAATTTATTTGAAATAAAATTTTGCTGAAAAAGTTTTATCAAAGGCTAAACCAAATTGATTCTATGAAGTAACCCCCCCTCTCCAATTTTTTTTCATTCTGTAAGCACCCTGGGTGGTATTACCATATTCGACCCAATAAGTGCCCATGGCCCTATATGTGCCCCTAACCCTTTTGAGGCCTCAATTTCAATTGCCTGGACATAAGACCGAAGACTATGAAAACTGTATAGGTTTGCAATAATGTTATCTTATTTAGCACTTTTACATTTTTTCATTTTATTACAAGCCCTGGGTGCTTAATGGGTTAAACACGGTATGTCAAATATGATGTAATATGTACTAGGTGTGTTTTCGTAAAGTGAAGATTTAATTATAAACTTGATAAATATTAACAATTAACGACACGGTCAACAACAAGCCTTCCGTTTGTCACATCATGTTGAATGCTTACCAATCATAATGGTAGAGGCAATAGAAAGCAAACATTGTTCTGACCCGACACAATCCTATACAAATATCAATACAACTGCCTTATAAAATCTATGTAGGTCAAATTTAAATAAGGATTTATTTCTATTTAATTGATGCACATCCATATGAGTACAGTTAAATCTATTAATGCAAATATTTTTTGTGAATCCTTATTTAAAATGTTGTGATAAATGAAGGGGTTGGCAGAGATATCCAACGTCCTGAGGGTGCTGGTCGGCAAAGATTCGGTGGAGGAATCCGAGGTGGATACTAAAAGTATTCAACAGCGCCCCATAGTCGATAGTGAATAGCAACTGGAAATGGGATGGAGCATCAATACCAAGGGTTCCGTAAAAAAAATTTGTACGGAACCCTTGGTGTTGATGCTCCATCCCATTCCCAGTTGCTATGAAAATTTATGTTACTATATTCCACCAATTCGCCAGAACGCCAACACATTATATCAAGGATTTTCATCCGTCATAATTTAAAGATGCCCCACCGCTGATAAATGGTATTTTTTCTCTATCAAAACAGGAGCAGACAAAGAAATATTTTTCTTCAGTTGCAAAAGTTACTTACTTTACACCATTACCACCATTCAAAAGTTAGAGCTTCTTATTTTACATGAAGATAGAAATATTAAAAATAATTAATTGCATCCCGGAAAAAATTCCGTGGCACTATGTCCTATATGGAATGAAGTACTGATTGTGTATGCACCAGAGGCCAACTAAATTTTTTGATGATATTTTTAGTGTTAATTAGACACATATATATACACGATTAAACACCAATTATTGTTCAAATGATGAGTATCGTTTATGCTCTCTCGGCTGTGGAGCATCTTTTTATTTTCACAATTCAAGTACTGACCATAGATCAGTGGTTATTACCCACCTATAAACCTAGTGCAAGCTTTGATAGCTCTGGCTGTGAGGACGCAGCAAGTTATCCAATCAGAATTTGTCCATTTTTTCTACACAAAAGGTAATCATTGCCTTCAGCTTGCTTTCTGACATTTAAGCTAGTTTAATATGGAGCATTTTATTATTCAAAAGATCTTTGTGATAATTTTGTTTAACTTCCCAGAAGGAATATAAACATTTCAGTATTCACTTATATGCATTATGACCTTTGGTGCACGATTTTAGACTTCATTCAATAGACATTCTTCAAAGCTAAAAGCTTTTATGTCTACTTCAAAAAGAGTAGAAAAGCTGTAAGAAAATTTGGCTCCATAATCTTTATAGATTGACCTGCTGTAGATCTTGAATGTGATTCTGGGAGGGCGTCGACCATTCTCTCCCGAGAGGTGACGACCATTCTCTCCCGAGAGGTGTCGACCAATCTCTCCCGAGGGGAGTAAACCATTCTCTCGAGAGGAGTCGACCATTCTCTCTTGAAAGGAGTTGACCATTCTCACCCGAGAGGCGTCGATTATTCTCTCCTAAGACACATCAACCATTCTCTCCCGAGAGGTGTCAACCATTCTCTCCCGAGAGGTGTCGACCATTCTCTCCCAAGGGGAGTAAACCATTCTCTCCAGAGGAGTCGACCATTCTCTCGAGAGGAGTCAACCATTCTCTCTTGAAAGGAGTCGACCATTCTCTCCCGAGAGGCGTTGATTATTCTCTCCTAAGACACATCAACCATTCTCTCCCGAGAGGTGTCGACCATTCTCTCCCGAGAGGTGTCGACCAATCTCTCCCGAGGGGAGTAAACCATTCTCTCGAGAGGAGTCGACCATTCTCTCTTGAAAAGAGTCAACCATTCTCTCCTGAAAGGCGTCGATTATTCTCTCCTAAGACACATTAACCATTCTTTCGAGAGAAGTCGAAGTTCTTTCCCAAGAAGATGCAACCATTCTGTCCCAAGAGGATGCAACCATTCCCTCAAGGGATTTAAGTATTAAATGTTGTCATGCTTTTATGGGTATAACATCATGTTGTTTTGTTTTTTCGGCGAAAGCATCATCATGTTTGCTTACAAAGTTGTGACATCACAATAGAAACTTATCCACAAGGGAGATAACTCTGTAATATTCAAAGACAGAATATAACACACGTACACAAGATGGATGCCTTAAAGTTGACTTGGTGTATCTCGTCTGTCTGGGAATAAACCATTTCCATTACACGGCAGACAGCATGATTCCTGTGTTACTCAAAGGAAAAACTTACATTGAATTATAAAGCAGTGTTTTAGGTAGCTTTGACTTAAAGTTTTGGTTTCACATCACAATCATCTTGGCCACATCACAATCGTCTTAGCCACATCACAATCGTCTTGGCCACGTCACAATCGTCTTGGCCACATCACAATCGTCTTAGCCACATCACAATCGTCTTGGCCACATCACAATCGTCTTGGCCACGTCACAATCATCTTGGCCACATCACAATCGTCTTGGCCACATCACAATCGTCTTGGCCACATCACAATCATCTTGGCCACATCACAATCATCTTGGCCACATCACAATCGTCTTAGCCACATCATAATCGTCTTGGCCAGAAATCTCATGAGATTTAACCAAGTGTTCGAGTTTCCATCAGTAATTGACATGGGGTTTTCCTCAAACAGGGTTCTCTTACCAAAGAAGTTCCAAGATTTGTCAGCCATACAATATATAGCTTAAGTCAATGTTGTCATTTCAGAAAATTCCAAAGACCAAAATTTTGTCTACTCTAATTCCCCCAGGGGTGAGAGGGGGTTATATAGGAATGATAATACCTCTGCCATCATGAAACTGGGATATTTTCTGGTACCCAAATACAAATATGAAATTAGAATTAGGATATCAAAGATCCCACAATCATATTACTAATACTAGCTGATCATGCACATTCAGCAGCATCAAATATACTGTCATGTCTGACTCATGGCAATGTAAGAAGATATATTATCATGTGACCTCCATGTGCTTAATTATGTAAATTAACAAGTCAATCACTGTGGTACAGTTGACATTTGGTGGGCAGATCTGACTAACAGCTTGTTAAGTGATAACTCATTCACCCCTGAAAACACATTTAGACTCTCCTAAATCAAGGACTGGAACAGTCCATTGTGAAATTTCAGGGGTGAAAGAATTAACCATAGCATTATGTAGCCATATGTCTGTTCCCAAGTCAGAATCAGACATAAATTGGTCTCTTTGGCTAAAATAATACTAAACATACCGTAATCGATCCAATAAGCGCCTATGTCCCTATTAGCGCCCCTTCCCCTTTTGATTCCTCAATTTCGATTGCCCAGGCGTAAAAACAAGACTTCAACTATCAAAACTGTATAGGTTTGCACTATGTTTTTTCAATAATTTCGTTAAGTAAGCATCTTTTAATTTTTTCATTTTCTAAACGCCCTGGCCTCTTTTTGGTCAAATACGGTAATATATGTTCGTTGTGTGGAAACATTTATTGTTTTCATGATTGCTAGAAATTAAACCATAAATTTTAAACAAAGTATATTATTTTTATATAGTAAATTCTCTTTTGTTCCATTTGTTTACAACAATTTTTTTCTATCCATAAAATTATACCAACGAAAGAAAGTACCCACAAATATTTCATGTTATACAACTTTAACACTGCAGCAAAAGAGTCATGCAGATCGATCTATAGTCACCCATCTCAAGTTTGCAGGACTGACACTTTCTGTCTAGCTAAAGTTTGAAAGAGACAGAATTTGTAGAAGTCCAGCTTGCTTGCATGACCCATGCATGCTTTAGTCCAACTTCAGTTTGGAGGGCACAGAATAAGTGCATAATGCTTTTTGTCAATGTGGAATTTTCTTTTTATGAATTACGGATGTGAAGAACTTTTCATTGCAAAATTGCAAAAATTACCCCAAAAAATAATATTTAGTATATATATGAGTAACTGTATGAGATTATAGGTTAAATTTAAAATAGATATATAGTACCATATATTCTGATTTCATTACCAAAATATTAACATCTTGAAATATTTACAAATACAAATCATGAAATACAACTTTCGTGAATATGGTATCTATGTTTACTAAGTTTGGAGAACCCCATACAGTATGAATTATGGAGGAACATTTATTTAAAGCATGGGTCCATTTTAGGTAATTAAGGCCCAAATTTTCATCCCTAGTCTGGACAATGCCCATTTGATACATTAATATCCATAGAGGTTTACAGAGACTTTTGTGTTATGACTTTATCAGAGAGCTATATATCTACAGTAAAGATGTACCTGTATAATTATATAAGTATAAATATGTATACATGCTGCATATTAACATTGGGCCCAGACAGTTGTCATGTGTGTTATGTGGAGCACTCGTCACAATGACATACCAGACATACACACATCATATCTAATCAGACATAGGCACTCACAATGCATCCCCCTGTCTTATCCCTGTAATGATTCATCCACTCTGTCTGATCATCCTTAATTTATTCATCTTGTTTCGTCCACAATATTTTGAAAATAAGGGCATTATTCTCAAAAGTTAGTTGTACCTTATCTTAATAGTAATCATAAACATCTATATTATGTAAGGATTATTACGTTTCATTGAAATACCGCCAGTAATTTTAGGTGGAATAGTCATTTAATAATTTCGTAACAAAGGGACTTAATTCTGAAAAATACTGAGATATTTTGTTCTGCTCAATTGTATAGATTACACACATCTACACTGTAAAAGGAGTATCGCCACCAAGTATCATTGAAATTCCTCCAGTAATTTAGGTGGAGTAGTTGTTTGATAATTTTGTAACAACAGGGTGTAACTAAAAAATGTGGAGATTTTGTTCTGAACAATTATATAGATTATACACATCTTGGGGTCCCAAATAGTCAATTATAACACAATGTGACCTGCATATAAAAACCACTTTACTATAGACAGCACTTTCCCCTTGTCCCTTGGGTGGTAATAGATGACGGACTAATACAATGGCTAAGAAGGTTTCTCTTTGACATCTACTATTCAAATAGCCAATTCTATTTCAGTGTGGCAGTCAGCCAAAACCATTGTCTATACCAGCTTTAACATTGAATTTTTTTTTTTAAATTCAGATAAGAATTATTCTACCTTCTATTTCCATGTTCGCTAAGAAAGGTCTATAATAATAAAGTTATTGACCTGCAATCTCAGGTAATATCTGATGCACTTTCTCAGGTTGATAACTCACCAGATCCACCTGAAAATAGGTCAATAATTGTATAGTATAAGCTAATCAACACAAGCCAGTCTTTGTCTATATGACCCTACGTCAACACAACCTCCACCTTGTCTGATACCAGATTACTACTGATTCGGGCCATCAGCTGAAGGCCTCTCGGGATAAGATAGGGATAGCACATCATTTAACAACTCACTCTCACAGTGTGCAAGATGTTACACAGAAATGTACAGGGTGATTAAGGATTTTAATTGTACAGTTAAAAGGCTAGTTTACATGCTAAGGAAAATATTTTGTGGTTTATTATCTTTTCAAAGAAAGAAAACATATCCTAAGTAAAAAACAGACCTTATAATTAAGTCAAACATTTCATCATGCATAATGTAGGTTACATATAATTAAGACCTAACTTAAAGGCCCACTACCTTTCCGAAACAGCTTTTAATTTTTTAAATGGAAATGTAAAACGAGATTGATAATTTTGTAGAGTCGCAAAAGTTATCAACTTACCGGTAATTCTACACTTATCATCACCTTCTGAACAATTTAATTTAAATAAATAAAATGTTAATTTTCATAACGCGGGTCGTCTTATGTTTCCCGCCGTCGTCCTAAATGCCGCGCGGTAGTTGATTATCACTGCGCCAGAAGGCAAAAAAGTGAAATGAAACCCAACTGTTACCATACATTACGCAGGATATCTTGCATAAGCTTCATGTTGTAACCTCACCTTAGGCCATCGACATATATTTTCTTATGTTATCTATGATTTTTAGAAACCTTTAAATTTTGTTCCGGAAAGGTAGTGGGCCTTTAAATTTTGAATCTAGCTATATAGTTCTTTTATGATATTTAAATATTTGACCAAACAAATATCAGTGATTATTTATGTAATTGAGCTGCTGAAATTAATAAAAAATAAATTGAGTTGGGAGGGTACAGGACTCAACCGGGGAGGCGGGTACATCTATGTATGCATTGATTTATTTGTTTGTTTCATTTACCCTAATTTCTGACTATATATAAATATATGTAACAAGATCTAGGCCAAGGGTTCAAACTAGGTCTGAACCGTTCAAACTAGGTCTGAACCGTTCAAACCAGGTCTGAACCTATATTATGGGACTAAGAAATACTAGGATGAAACTTCGCTGGACTTGAGGCTGATTTTTAGTTCATAGACCAGGTGGTCGGTATGTTACATATAACAAAATAGAATAATTACATTACAGATGTGAAGTAGAACATCGACTTCTACCTTTCTTTCTCTAAATCATTAGAGCAAGCTGTTAGCATATAAATAACTTCATTTGTTTGTGAGAGTAAAATCAATACGCTAAGCCAATGATAGCCCTTGGTGGTGAGACACCAGTTCACTTCACCATAAGAGACTGAGTTTAACATATGTCTTTCACCAAATCTATCTGACCTCTAGAGCCTGGAGCAGCAAACCTAGAGATATGTCTAGAAAATAACTTCTGATCCCTCAATTTTTTGCTCTTCTGTTTGTGAAAGTTCTTACAAGTCATTGAAGTGAGAGATATTTTGAGAAGAATGCAACATTGAGTTGGTTTCCAGGTTCTAGTTGCATGCAGTCTCAAAAACATCAGTTAAATTCATATTTCAAAATGTTATGTTTATAATTTGAATAATAATAAAACAAACTTCTCTTTACTGTTGGCACAGGATATCTTTCTAAACTTCTTCAGAGAAAATAAAAGGTTAAATACATAATATAAGAAAGTTTTCTATAAATGGTATCGGATTATAGAATCCATAAGTAGTAGGTTGTACTAAACCGATCATCGATTGTGATTTTACAACTGATTCCCATCACTTACTTATAGACAGTAATAGTACAACAGTACATTGTATCAATGAAATAATACCGCTATCATAACGATACTGAACACTTTTGATGAAATAAACAAACTGTCTGACATACTACATACAGATTTTATTTGATTTAACTATAACGCAAAGACTCTTGCACTCCAGTGCATGTTTCCTTCATTTCCTCACTTTTACATGTTGTTTTTTTTTAAATACAGATATTATTATGACTCTTTTTGTTTTTAATAGGTAACAATACTCTATTGGTATAAAGAACCGATATCTTATATATATAGCTACCTGTCTGAGAAACTGTGAATTCTCATTCAAATGTGAAAATGTTTGTGGCCATGCAGCCCAGGTGCAGATACACATAAAAAATCATCACCTTTAATTTCATGCTTAAGAATGTTTCTGTCATAGTACAAAAAAAAAGAATAAAATCTGTTTTAAGGAGAAATAAATACATTTCTTCCATATGAGCGATAAAGTTTACATGTATATAGTTAAATACATGTTCAACATAAGAAGACTGGTTGAATTACATTTCTAGTTAGGAATGAAATGCACACAAATAAATAGTTTTTTTTATCACAAAATAGTTTATATTTCAGCTCAATATCATATTTTCTTTTTGCTTAATGTATTGAATCAACAGATACAAAACCAGATTTGATAACATCTTGTCACTGTGACACTGAAGAGTTAAAGACAAGAATCAATGTATCACAAACTCTCACCCCAGTCTAACACCTGCTATCAGGGATCAATCTAGGTTTTGGGGGAAACTACCCTTTTTCAAAATAGGTGAAAAGTTTGGCGAAATATAGGGGAATTTGAATCTTACTTTGGTCCAAAATTATATGCATTTTGACGAAAAAGTACTGTAAAACAACTAATCTTATTTTTAGATTTAGTAAAGCAAGATTTTAAGCTCAATAATGAAAAATTTGAGTTCATCATAAAATATGCAGTAGCTGTATGATAAATATAAGAAATTTGCAAACAAAAGTCTACAATAAATTAATGAAAAATAAGTCACAGGGGAAATTTTGTTACAAAAACGGTCATATTTTAGCTTTAAATGGGGAATTTTTAAATCTTTTTAGACCAGAGGGGAATTATTTTCTTGAGGGGAAATTTACCCATAAACGGTAATAAATCAGAGCTAGATTGATCCCTGCATGTACAGGTACAATGTATAAGTATATTGCATGTCAGACACAATGCAGGCCTTTTTCTCACTGCTTTGGTAATGGGGCCTGTGGCTTTGAATTTGGGAAAATGTACAACAAAACCAGGATTTGGGAAAAATTATGAAATATGAAATAGCGCATAACAATTAAGATTTTTTATTTCCAATGTAGTTGATGTACTTTTCGGAAGCTAATTCACAAATATTTAAAGTCTTAACCAACTAAGTTCATGCAATATTTTTAGATAGTTTTCAAGAAATTTTGATTTTAGGAAATTCAAGGCTTGAATTAGGAAAAAATTTGAGGTTTTGCAGTGGGGAATAGGGCAGATACTAGTCCCCATTCACATTTTAGGAGAGAACATGAAAAGAACCCTGACTGAAAATTCACTTCAAATGAAAGACATATTATGGAACATCCATTACATTAACTCAGCTTTTGTATGTCTTAAATCCAATCTGATAAAACACATTGAGAAATAAGATTTGTTAAAACTTTACTTTCAAAAAAAAAATCCCAATCTTTTGAACAGGATCAGGAAATGGGGAACAGAGTCTGAGATCTAATTCGGACTGCCTTTATTTTAATAAACTCTTTTACCCCTGAAGACACAATTAGCCTCTTCTAAATCAAAGACTAGACCAATCCATTATAATATTTCATGGGTGAATGAATTAAAGTTTAAAGCTATAAGGTACTGTCCACTGCACATCACCTGGTATCACAGATAACATCGTCATGTTGTTATTAAGACTTGCATCTAGAACCAGCAAAATAATCGATATATACGGGACTACAGAGCCACGGGCACCTGCTCCAGACCTCACTGTTTGTATATAAACATTACATGTTTACGTAAAAACTAGACATGTCTGACACATTTATTGATGGAGGATGAAACTGTAAAGTGGACAGAACAAATGCAGAGCCTCACACTCCGCTGTGACCATTCAACACATTCAGCACCAGCCCATCGCTCGCGAACCATCAATCGACATTCGAGGAGCCATTATATGCATGTACATATATGACGTTTGAGGGTCAATCAGGGCATTGCTGTTCACAATTGTCAAAGCGTTTGTTTAGAAAAAGAATGCATACTTACAATTTTGCTTGTTTGAACTATCCTCTCTCACACTACAGCCTCATGTCATCCGAACATTGGCAGAATCCCAATACACAACAACAACCACAGAAATTACCCACTTCCGTTAACATATCGCGTCTAATAAACGGAATCGAACGGAACCTAAAATTCCGGATATTAGATCTATCGTGATGGTCATTCATGTGCAATCAACCGACTCTGATATTTTAACGCGAATCACTGACTGTATTTTATAAAAGTTTATCAATGCTTTTTTCTATGTATCTATTTTTAGATTCAAGTCTCACAGAAACAGAATATATTCCCGGCACACTGTATCCCTGACAGATATACTAACACAAACTGAAAAGTCTAATATTCGTGAATGTATTTAGTAAAAAAATCGACGTGTCCTTTAAAAATTAAGAAAATATGTTGATATCACAGGAAATTTCTTCTCTTGGGTAATCTTTGACTAGATCTCCAGTAATTAACGGAAAACAATCTCATATAGCTTATTACATCTGGTGTTCTTCAAGGATCCTTTCTAGGTCCATTGCTATTATAAATTTTCATTAACGACATTGTTTTCATTATCAACTGCTCCATTAAATTGTTTGCTGACGATATATCATGACTTATTTGATAACCTTAGGAAGATTAGATAAATTGTCTATCCAATGGCTTTTAAAATTAAATCATTCTATAACTCAGAAAATTACATGTCAGTGAAAGAGATTGGCAACTCCGTCATTTTTACGAATGGTAGATGTACATGTACCATTATATATATATATAAATGTGTGTGAGTGCGCCTAGATGTTTTTCTCTACACTCCTAAAACACGAGGATGGTTTGGGTACGTTTTTTAGAGGATAAAAAAATCAACTTATATACCAATAAAAGAGAAAAACACTTTCGGTTTTCAATGTATGCTTTTCGAAAATAAAAAAGTAAAAAATTTGACGTTTCCGTTTTTTTATTTAGGCAGCTTATTAATCTGAAAAGGCCACATACAATAATATAATGTTTAACCATTATATTTATTTATGCAAAAAAGAACTAGTAGTATATGTACTAAGCCACGGGAAAATGTTTATAAACTGGAGGTCCCTTTAGATCTACCTGCCTTTGGACTAAATATCCTCCTGGGATGTGGTTTTACCTCAAAACTCGGGATATATCTATTTATTTATTTTTGTAGTAAAAACGTAGTAAAACAAGTCACGTGCTTATACCTCATTCATGTGATTGGCCGGAATTTACATGTACAATTGTATTATGGGTAACTAGCATAGTGATCACGTGATTGAGTGTTTACTTCCAAATATAGTGATAGTTTGCTTGCCATTTCTTCGGAAAAAATGATTTATTTGAAAATATTTAGACTCCAAAATGTTATTAATATTTCATGCATATCATTTTGACTTGCACATATGTACTATTTTGCTATAAGTAATGAACTGAAATGACTTATAAAGCTGTCATTTCCACGTTTTATATATAAATGATATAATGCGAATTGACCAATTCAATAGGTCTAACCGTCTAATCTAGGATCAGCGATGATCGGCTACCCTCGGCTAAATTCGTAGAATTCTATATTTTTATATATAATTACCTGTTTTATGTTTCAGAACAGATACATATAACACAGAGAAAATAATATCTTCTTAAAAAGGCCAAATTATATATACTAAATACCAGGTCAGAGAAATCACTATATTTTGAAGTAAACACCCACTCATGTGATTACTAGTTACCCATAATACAATTCCATATTTATTTCAGCCAATGGCATGAATGAGGTATAAACACGTGACTTGTTTTTTTACGTTTGACTTCAAAGAACGCGTGATATGGAGAAAATCCCCCACGGATCGTGGTTTCATTTCCAACATTTGAAATTGCTAATACGTCGGGACATCTTCAATATTCGACCACCGCGCACGGCCCCAAAATTTTATGATATGGACATAGAGGCTAGCCTACGTCCATCTTGTTTCAATTAACATCGATCCATTATTATATATATAAGAAATAAAAACAATAACGACTGACTAGTGAGCGCTTTCGCCCCATTCAAGGGAGCTCTTCAGACTCATAATATATATATATATTTTACTTTTTTATAGGTTTCTTTTATTTTTTTCTTGATAACTTTAGTCTGCTTGAAGGACTTATCCATTACTTTGATTGGTCATATAGCAAAACTACTTTTGGAGTATATCACGTTTGCATAAGCGCGTTTTTAGTTTGAAGTAAGATCGAGAACGTCATACCTGATGTGCTATTTTGGGTTTAAGCACGGAAGTCGTACCAGAGACGCAACTTCTGGTCTTAATTAAAATAAGTTAATTACTGAAACTTTACAAAAGTAATAAAATTTTGTATTGTGTATTCGTTCATTACAGTAAAGGGTTTGATAGTATATGTCGTGTGGTCATTTAAAACCAAAGCTTTGAGCTTTGGAAATCTTGGGTAAGGGGACGTTTGTAAAATGTTATTATATATCAATTATGGACATTTGTGGAGGTGCATATGGTGTTATACCACCCTTATAGAATAAATAACGACCGACAGTGTTGCTCGAGGTCATTATTTTATAGTCTTCTAAGGCGGTATAACACAATATGAACCGAAACAAAGGTCATTAATTCTTATATTTGATATTCAATTTTCTTGGACAAATATCAAAAAGAAAATATCTGATGTGCATGTTAATTACAAGAAAAACGTTGGCCATAGGACACTACTCTGAAAAACTCACCATTTGGTCAATGAATTTCACAAAACCGTAGACTCGATGTTTTGGCCGTGTTCTTTTTTTTTTATCTAACGAGAAAGACTTTTATTTGTTTTTTAATATTGGCTTCAGCTATTAAATACTGGAAACTGCACATAGAGTGTTTTTTACAGTGAATAAGTTGGACTTGATATCTGCAGAACAGCAAAGAAACTTGGGTGTATCATTTAAAAAAAATGTTTGACTGGTGCATCGGCTGCTGTAGGTTGATGCTTCTTCTCCGCGTAATCCGGCTTTGAAACACCTGATGACGTTAAATAAGTCCATCTGTAGCCCGTCGTTTCAGTCAAATGGTTTTTGTGACGTTTTAAAGAATGTTTTTTTATCATTTCGTGCATCAACATTTTTCTAGTACAGTGTAATCTTACCGATTCTTTTTGTTTAAATTTAGGAACTGTGTCATCCTCGATACTCCAGGGGTTCCGTTCACTTACGATCTTTACACCCCTGGACTATCTCATAGTAAAACTGGAGGCAACAGAACAAAACAGGTAATGTAGTCATTTGATGCACATCAAAAGAGCTGTATAATGGTACACTGTGGTTGGATGTGTGGCTTTGAAATTGGGCGGCTCTCTGTCTCTGTAGTCTCCAAAGGAAGTTTCTGCTGACCTGTGATTGGTTCAGATTTTTTCCTCTGGGCTGCCTTCAGTTTTAAAACTTGTGATAGCCCAGGGGTGTAGAGACTGTAAGTGATCGGAACCCCTGGAGTATCGAGGATGGGAGTGTAGAGATCATAAGTGATCGGAACCCCTGGAGTATCGAGGATGTAATTGTGTTAAATGTACAGCAAGAAAAAGGGTCTATAAAAAGATTGCAGCGATCTTCATTTCTAAAATAATGTACTTATTACATAACATTTATACCTAATCTTAAACATTTGATTAAGTCAAGCAATAATCTTTAATTCTATTTAAACATTTAAAACTTCAGTGTGTGTGTGTGTGTGTAGGATTCTAACTCACGCACACATCACAGACGTTATGCATAGTTTTAAACTTTATACGAACAAATAAGAACTGACTGTGGTTATTGATAGTCCAGTTCACATCATTGTACAATGTATTTAAATCTACAGTGCAGTGAAATGAGTACATACGGTCAGTTCATGAAGCCAATTTGTGGTTTACAATTTCATTTCACATTTTTACAGTTTTATTTAAGCATTAGTCATATTTTTGACATGCATTGGCGTGTAACATTCATTGGATGTTCTAGCATAGCCAATGGTGCGCGTTAGCGCACCATAATAGATTAGGTAGCTGAGAAAGGACATGAAAAATAAAAAGTTACTTCTTATTGTTTTTATAATTGCTTGTGAACGTAACAATTATTGCGATATACCACAATAATTCAATTTTGCTTGTTACGAGCATTTTCATTGGCTTAAAAATTTACTTTATCAGCACATAAAGGAAAAACTGGCGTCGCTGTTTGTAACGTTGTTTCTGATTGGCTGAAAATTTAACTTTCAATTACTTAGTGACATATAATTATTATGGATAATAATTATTGCGTTCACACCAAATACTATTTTATTTTTCATATCCTCAGCCACCGTAGTATTGTAGTAGGTTTCAATGGCCCACTAACTTTCCGAAACAAAAATAAAAAGCTTTTTACGAACAATAATTACATCACAGAATTTATATTGATAGCTTCAGATGAGGTAACAACACCAAACAAATGTAAGATTCCGCGTGTAATATAAGCTAAGTGAGAAAAGTCATTTCGCTGTTTTGCCGTATGGCGCAGTGGTAGTCAACGACGGTGGGAATCATAAGACGACCCGCGTAATGAAAATTTACCTAAATTTTTTCATATTTAAATTGTTTAGAATTTGATGATAAGTGTATTATCAACGGTAAGCTTATATCTTTTCCGACTCTACAAAACTACTACTATTATTTTACATTCCAATTTTATCACTTACAAAAGCCATTTCGGTAAGTCAGTGGCCCTTTAAATTGTAACGTCCTAATGCTGGCCCTAATGCAGGCATGTCAATCTGAAAACGTTGACACATACACAATAGATTTACACTACATTCAAATGTTCACGGACCAAGGGAGGTAAGTGTGACTGGACAAAATAAATATGGTACGAGTTAACTCCCCTATGTTTTAAAATATGATTTAATAAGAATTTGTTTTGTGTCATAATTTGTACAACATTATCAATATAAAGATTTGTTGATTTAATAGATATATATGGACCTTTTAATTATATCAATTAAATATCTTATATCACACAAACATTTATTATACGTATTTTATTTAGAAAAAAGAACATGGATTATATATTGTATTTCATATATATAAATCTGAAATACATCGCTCTGACGCAATTTTTGTTAAAATTAGGTCATTATTTGGCAGACTCTTATAAAAGAGTCGAACTTTGTTATTAAACTACAAAAAGTACTTTATATGAACCCAAAATGTCCTTTACGTTAAGATGACCTAAATCAATGGGTATATTTAAAGTAATATAAAATGGATAAAAAAAACCTTTAAGGCCCTCTACCTTTTCGGAGTAAAATTTAAAGGTTTCTTGAAAGCATACGAAAATACATATCGATGGTCTAAGATCAGGTAACAACACGAAAGCATATGTAAGATTTCCTGCATGATATGAAAACAGTAGGGTCATTTCGCTGTAATTAGACTGCAGCACCCCATCCTCTATAATATCCAGGGGTTCCGATCACTTACGATCTCTACACCCCTGGACTATCTCAAGTTGATTACATTTGTTTTACTTAGAGAAAAAAAACATTGATTATATATTGTATTTGTTATAACAACACACGACACATATGTGTAAAGTAATTTCACAAAATGAGGAGATTTTCGGCTGACTCTATTAAAGAGATAAATGTTGGATTCATGTTCATAATGTGGACACATGCAGGACAAAACCATGGGCCGGCTCCAATCGGAAAATCACTCGGGCCTTTCCTTGTTTTTCCGAAGATATGACGGAAAGGCCCGAGTGGTTTTCCGATTGGGGCCGGCCCCTAGAACGTTTCAAGACTATGATGCTACGGCGTGTAACAAATATCTATCATTTGGACAATAATCGATGTTTAATCGTATATATACATGTATATATATGTCTAATTAAAACAAAAATAAATGTATTTAACAGGGTGCAGGGTTTACAATAAATTTTATACCTGCCTTTTCTCAACCGATCGAGCTAAAGAGAAGTTCTCCCTATATTGCGGCTAATATTGACCAGGGTTACATGTAAAAATTTTTTTTTTTTTTTTTTTTCTTTTACTTTAGTTGCCTGCGCAATCAGTACCTCATTCCACAGGGATCTAAGACCATTTTTAAAAGTTTTAGAGACCTTGATAAAAAACGATAAAAACATACTCTTCATGGTACTATTCCGTCTTTGCATATTACAGAGTTAGCTCCCTTGCGGGTAGGTATCGATTGTTACGTCATTATTTTGTGAGCGCAATTCACGTCGTTTTCTCCGAAAAGTATGACGTTTCGCTCTCAAATACATGACGTCACAATCAATACCTACCCGCAAGGACAGATAACTCTGTAATATGCAAATACAGAATAGGGCACTCTGCATGGTGGGTCCATGATTATATAATCTGTAACTAATTATCGGATCCCTGTGCCTCACTTGCATAGTATCATGGATTTTTTCGGGATGCTTTTTTTGTTTTAATCTTTTTAGTGAAATAAGAAGTTCCAACTTTTCAATGATGGTAATATTATAAAATAAGAAGCTTTTGTTACTGAAAAAAAACCTAATTCATCTGCTCCTGTTTCTTAATTGATGAATCGGCTGTGTAGCAACTTAATGTACGTGTTGTAAGTACTGCTAACAGAAACTTTATCTGAACCCCAATCATAAAAAGGTTTTTACTACAAATCCACATCATTTTATGTTTACAATAAAAATGTCATAATATCGAATTTCCTTTATTTCCGGAAAAGCCCAATCCGGCCGAGTTCTCATATTGGAATTATATTTAGTCTCGGTCAAGTAGACGCTTTTATTGGTCGTCCTCCTACAGTAGCGTTTTGTTGATCGAGATCATATTAGGCGCGTATATTTAATCAACAAATAATTGAACTTCATGCTTCTTCATAGCTTGAGCATGCTCATTGGAAGTTCTAAACGACTGAACAACATCATTGACATGCACGTATGAATTAGATGACTTATATTGTAAGTCGCAATATTTAAAAGCGAAAACCATTCGGGTCGAAATACTCAACATTGTAAACAAACATTATGTCGTCTGTGTGTCTGAACCTGGTCGTGGCAGCTTGTAATAACAGAGGGATCGGCATCAACGGCAAGTTGCCATGGCGACTGAAGTAAGTTTAGCTGGATCAATTAATAACGTGACTAAATTAATGAATGTTTAAGCACGCATATGTTGAATCTGTCCCGTTATTATACATTAGCATATTATGTAGACTACATCGTATACTCGATACTTATCATCAGGTAGGACAAGCTCACGTAAATAAATGTATGGAAGAGTCTGCATTTGAGTAACATTTACCCAAATAGAGGATGCTGTGGAAGGAATATAGTATGCATACATTAAGTTGTTTTGAAGAATACATTTCTATTGAAACAAATTTTCATATTACTATCTATATCTATCTATATATGATACGTTGTAGAACCCGTTTCCGGTTTTAACACAACGGTAGAGAGAGGATCTTACAGGGCATGTTTAAAAGCCTCCAATGTTGGGGCACATACTACCTTTTCCTCTAAGTGGTTCCAGTCAATGACTGTACGCACAAAGAAGGAATTCCTGTATTGCTCACAGTTGTGTGTCGGTACCGTGAGGGGTTTTGAATTTCTGGTGACATTTTTTTCAACAACATTTGTGGTGATGTGATTTTCGTAATACTTAGCTTTGATGTTTCTTTTGGGTCGTTGTTTTGTTAAGTACTGATCTGGGGGTATTGATGGTAGCATCCCCTCCACCACTTTATATAGGAAGGTCAGTCTCTGTTGTTCACGTCTGATCTGAAGTGATGGTAGTTTCAGATCCTCTAGCATTCTTGTAGCGCATCCTTCCTCCCTGGTCTTGTAGTCATTGGAAATGAATCTGGCTGCTAGTCTTTGTATTCGTTCAAGTTTGTCAATGTCTTTTTTGATATAAGGATCCCAAATTATTGCACCATACTCAAGGATGGAGCGCACCAGTGAAATATATGCTATTTTTATTACATTTTATTACATAACCTAAACCACATACAGGTATGTTAGACTAATTTTGTAGCGGGATTGGACTGGGTCGATCATCCGCGACCAGGTAGCTCAGTCAGTAGAGCACTCGGCTAGTGTTCTGAGGGTCCTGGGTTCAAATCCCGGTCAGGCTGCTATATTTTCTCCTCCTGTTACAGAATTGGCACCCAACTAAATAACCCAAAGTGGTGGTGTTTGGAAGGGTCTCGTAAGACTTCGAGGGCGAAGACTTTGAGAGAGGAGGGATGAGTATAGGGGGACTGGACTGGGTCAATCATCGGTGACCAGGTAGCTCAGTCAGTAGAGCACTTGGCTAGTGTTCGAAGGGTCCCGGGTTCGAATCCCGGTCTGGCCTCTACATTTTCTTCTCTCCTGGCTGTTACAATTTGAATGGATAAAAAGAATGTGAAGTGAATTTTAATAAGGTATTTTTTAAACTTTTAGTATTTGTTTTCATATTTTTTCAGAAAGGACATGGAATTTTTCAAAAGGATTACTACAGAAACAAAAGACCCAGGTTAGTTTGTACCTCAAAATGATCATGCATATATGGGCACTTATGTAATATGAAATTATGGTATACATGTCGGGGAGATTAGTCCTAATTTGGTTATTACATCCTTATATTTACATTTTCATTGCTGCCCTACAATGTAGCCTTACAAAGCGAAGTTGGCATTCATTAGTGTATGAACCCGCCGTTCACTTATCATGACGTCATTATATCCTTGTGACATCACAATTGTTATGCCAGCAATCATGGAAGATGATTGTTCAGATGGCAGTTCCGTCTTTGACAATAATGAATTCTTTATTCATTATAGATTACAAATTCTCTTGTGATTTCATTACAATTTGTTTTTTACTTTTAGGTTTTACTTGCCTTTTTCTTATTCTGATCTTTTAGATACAGTCTTTGTTTATATCCTGATATCAATGCCTGCCTTGCAGTTTGGCCATATCCTAAAATTCTTATCAGATTGATATATAAACGCGCTTTATGTTGAATTTGCATGCCTCTGTCCAATTGGCATTCATATTGACTATGGGTGCCAACTGCAAGATTTTCAGTGCTTAAATGTAAGCTTGTAATATAGTATAGCTAAATAAAGCTTATAAACAGTAGCAATTCAAACAGTTTTCAGCAGAACAGGTTTATGGATCGTATACTTATCACCCATATGTATCAAAGTGTATGATTCAATCCGTGAAGTTCTGATTGTGTCTTTATTACCACAGGAGTTTAACATTCTGTCAATAATATATAGTATAAATATATTTATATAAAAAATACCCCTATATACTATATAAAAACAGTATATAGGGGTATTTTTTATATATTTATACTATATTTTATTGACAGGACGTCAAACTCCTGTGCTATTTCATATAAACAAGGCTAGTAATTTTAATAAAAGCCAGTCATTCAAAGATGTGCTAATTAAGTGTTGGAAATGGAGGAAAGCGAGAACAGCTGACATTAGTACCTGACAACCATATCCCATTTGGTTTAACTCATATTCAGATGTAAGAATGATAAACATAGAGACATGTGCACATATACGTACATGGCCCATGGGTGCAATTTATATTTAGAAGGTCACGGGCGAGTACTTCAAGTTGTTAAAATTTGAGGGTGATAGTTTTATCAATTCATTTGTTTGGAATTATTTCCAGGGATTTATTTCTGTCAATCACCTTTTTCACATACATGACTGCATGTAAAGTAATAAAAGACCCTTTTACGTTTGCAAAATATACATATACAGTAAAACATGGTTATAACGACTCCCTTGTCTGGGAACCAATGAAATCACTTACAGGGTTTTCATCTTTTGGTAGAGTGGTCATGGGGCTGTCAACTTGTCATGTTTTGGTGGGGTGAGGGGTTGGGTTGTCATGTTTTGGTGGGGTGAGGGGTTGGGTTGTCATGTTTTGGTGGAGTGTGGTGGGGGTGTCGTCTTTTGTTGGGGATGGGGTGGGGTCGTCATCTTTTGGTGGGGTGAGGTATCATGTTGCTGTGAGTTTGAATTTTTAAAGCGGCTTTATTAAGACAGTTGTGTGCTGGATCCATCTCTGGTTGATGCGTGGGCATCTGCAGACTTCCGGTATTGACAGTTCACCAGATAAACAAGTTTAAACCATTAGGCATATGTCACCAACCTGCTCATATTATTATAATCATTACTTAATTAATATTCTTGCAGTTCACAAATAGAAATGGGATTTTTGTGATGCATTTTTCTGTATTATTAGCATGTTTTCATGTGGCTTCTAACAATGACCTAGTCTTGGTCGCTGGCAGTATATTTGTAGTACATTTTATGAAAATACTTGGCCATGGCTTATATTATGCTTCAGCGTGGTATTTAACACACATGTTTTGTAGTAGGGCTGTAATGAGTATCCGAGTACTCGAGTATTCACGAATTATTGGGAAAGATTGGATACAAATATTCGTTACTCCTGATAATTGTTGATCGCGATCTTTCAAAAGCAAAAAATAATATCTTCTTTAATGCTGTCATAGCTCAAAATTGTAAAGGAATGTACACTGAACTTTGAATATCATCGATATTTTCACTTGAAGTAGACCGGAAGTACACAAGAGCTGCGTGAAGCAAAGCTAGCAACATGTTATTTTCGTTGCTTCGATGCCATGTTGTGAATTCTTCATAAAATAATAATGATAAAACATAATTATTGAATTCTAGAGATGTAAAAGATTATTATCGATTTCGTTTTCATTACGGGTCGGAAATATGTAAAAATACGAATATATTACATTAGGCTACTGAGTACTGTAGATGTGAACCCAATGTCAAAAACGAAAGGTAGGCTAATTATGAATCAAAATCATAAATCACCTGATTAAAAACAAAAACTATAGGCCTAGAACCAAATTAAATTGTAACTACGTATACTCTTACAGATTTAAACATTTTTTTCTTAATCTCAATGTTTTTCTGTATTTGACCAGAATAAAAGTAACAATGAAAATATTTTGATATGGTGATTTAACAGTTATGCCTACCATGACAATTTATATACAGTGTACCTGTTCACATCAGATGGTTTGACTTTTGATTCATGCCGTAATTGATGTGCAGAAGTATTTTTGAGATGATGTCATTTCAAAATTCAAATGATTTGATTTTTTTTACAGTTACAGTGACTGAATCCTGCTGTACTTCACCTGTAACTCTATTGCTTAATGATAAGGAATGTAAAACTGCTAGAAATGGTTTTATTGTCAATCAAACATTTATCAATATATAAGACCATTATTGATTTATCAATAAAAACAGTTTTACTTCAATTAAATCTTTTACTTGTATCTAACTGGTGATTCGTGGTCCGATCTGTGAATCGTCAAACTCGAATCGTGGATCGGATCGGATCAGATCGGATCGGATGGACACATATTAGACAATCCACAGCCCTATTTTCGTAGGTAACATCTGATCTGTAGGATAGATTGCTTTTAAGATGAAGCAATCAAAATCTGTTGTTGAAGCGGTTTTTCATGTCATACTAATAGTTTTTTCCATGCTTAATAAGTTTCTTTTTAGCCCACCATCATCAGATGGTGTGCTATTCAAATCGCTTTTCGTCCTTGGTCCGTGTCCGTCCTTCCGTCCTTTAACAATTCTTGTTACCGCTATTTCTCAGAGAGTACTGAGGGATTTTTTTCCAAATATCATATGTAGGTTCCTCTAGGGCCCTAATTGTGTATATTGCATTTTGGGACTGATCGGTCAACAAGATGGCCGTCTTGGATTTTGATAGTTAAAGTTTGTTACCGCTATTTCTCAGAAAGTACTGAAGGCATCTTTCTCAAATCTCATATATAGGTTTCCCTAGGACCCTAGTTATGCATATTTCATTTTGGGACTGATCTGTCAACAAGATGGCCAACCCGTGCATGGCCATCTTGGATTTTCATAGTTAAAGTTTGTTACCGCTATTTCTCAGAAAGTACTGAAGGGATCTTTCTCAAATTTCATATGTAGGTTCTCCTAGGACCCTTGTTGTGCATATTGCATTTTGAGACCGATCTGTCAACAAGATGGCTGACCGGCGGCCATCTTGGATTTAGATAATTAAAGTTTGTTACCGCTATTTCTCAGAAAGTACTGAAGGGATCATTCTCAAATTTCACATGTAGGTTCCCATAGGGCCCTATAGCTAGTTGTACAAATTGCATTTTGGGACTTATCAGTCAACAAGATGGCCACCTGGCAACCATCTTTGATTTTGATATTTACCCCTATTTTTCAGAAATTACTGAAAAGATATCTCTCAAATTCCATGCGTAGGTTCCCCTTGGGCTTTAGTTGTGTATACATGTAGTACCTTTTGGACTGATCTGTCGACAAGATGGCCAACCGGCCGCCATCTTGGATTTCACCACTACTGTTTCTCAGAAAGTAATGAAGCGATCTGTCTTAAATTTCATATGTAATATGTCTCTTTGAAAAAGTTTGAAAAGCAGGTAAAAGATCCCTCTTTCCATTGTCAGACATAAATCATTCTTTGGTGGGCGCCAAGATCCCTCTGGGATCTCTTGTTAGGTTCTTCCGCTTTTCTTCACCTAAACCTGGGATATCTATAAATGGTCGTGGCTGTTAAAATAAACATTCAAAACAATAGTCAAATAACATTGTCAGGTATATCTATACCATGCATTACATCTCTGTTCAACAGAATGCGAATACAAGGTGAGTGTATGGTATGTTTATATGAAACTTTTAAATATCGGTGATTGCTATAAAGCTTTTCTCATCGTAAATCTCTTTGGAATGGTTTCTCATGGGAATTTTATTATTTAACTCATTTATGTGCTGAAAATTTTAAAGTCATACATTTATACAAGTTTGAGATTTATTTAGATGTTCATGATTTTTTGTCATAGAAATAGTAATATACTACACATACATTTTTACTTTTATCCGTCTCTTTTAAGTTTTAATTAGCTCAACTGGACTGAAGGGACGATGATAGAACTGATTTCATGGCGCGACATCTGTCATCTCAATAAACGATAAATTACCAATCATTATATAACTTGAAGGCTTAATTTATTTTCTTTAATTTGTCTTCCTGAAGAAACGAAGAGTCAGTATCCTGATTAAGGTTCTAGTTTCATAACAATAACTTGGCTACTAGTACTACAAAACATACTGCATTGGCTTTGTCAAATATTTTATATATTTATTTTGCTTTTAAAAATGTTTTTTTTTTTTTTAAATTCATATTTTATCAAGTGTAAAATGTTTATTCAAAGTAGAACTGGGTCAAGAATTATTGTACCATAATATTGATATGGTTTGCTATTTTTAAACAAAGAACTTTTTAAAGATACATGCACACCCACATCTCATACTTCTCCAATTGACTCCTAAAATAGGCCTGCTCACGTTCTGCATAGCAGATTTGAACAAAATAACCTACTGGCTTAAACAATATATCGGACCATAGATGTTGGCTTATAAGTTAAATTCCCCATTGGAATTATAGGTTCATTTCATTCTTTAAGTATTAAAAACACATTTACAGTCACATGATAAAAAAATTGTAACACATACTACAGAGAGGTCAGACTCATGATTTGAACCCGGGATCTCCGAACACAAGCCTGATATATATTCTCTATTGAACTTTTTAGTGGTATGCAAACTTATGAATATTGTTTTTATTATAAGAATACTTATAAATATTTATATATTTATTATGAGCAAACTTATGAATATTTATATATTTATTATAAGCAAACTTATGAATATTCATATATTTGTTAATAATGTTCCCAGGAGTAGATCAACAATAGTGTGATTTGTACCTGGGACCAGGGATGCAATTAGATGATCACCTTGCTTTTGAATTGGTAATCTATGATCATGACTCGACTGTTTCTCTTCTAAAGAAGTTATTGAATCATGTTGCATATTCATTTTGCATACAAAATAATTTCTCTGGAATGAATTCTCATTAACCTCTATTAGCTTGTACATTTCAGTCTCTCTGGGTTTTGGTGCCACTGCTTATGCTTATTACTAATGTTAAAATATTGATGCTTGGTAGCTTTGTAAGTTTTTCTGAAAGTTCATTCTTACATTTTCTCTCTTAAACAATATATACATATGAAATGTTAGCTCTTAATTTGTGCCTTCATTTCTGTATTTTCAAAGATTTCAAATATCTTTTGTAAGTAAAGTCACTAGCTCTGGATACTTTATATAAATTTAACAAGGTTTCGTAAAACGAGTTCAGAATTATATATGCGTATATATGTAATTGATAATGTTGGAATATTTTCAACATAAGATAAGCTTCAATGTCAATTACTCTACATGATATTTCTATCAACCAATGTATTCAATATATATAGGGTAGTTTTGTTTTCATTGTTTTTTGGATAAGTTCATTTTCAGATTTTGTATGGTGCAGTACTTTCAGTACTTTGATATATTTTTGTAATGTGTTTACTATGAATTGTGAAGGAATTGATTAATCATTTATCTAAATTAAACTGATATTTTACTCAGCTGTACCATGTATTCACTTTGAAAAATGTAATTACTTGTAATTTGCTTTCCAGAGAAGAAAAATGTTGTGATAATGGGAAGGAAGACTTGGATGTCCATTCCGGAGAAGTTCCGACCTCTGCGGAAGAGAATCAACATAATACTAAGTACAACAATGAAGTAAGGATCTGCATGATCGGTCTGCACTGGGAAAATGTTTATAAAGTAGTCTGAAAAATTAATTATAAACATTCATATCACTAGTTTTTAATTTCATGGGGTTATGAAATAATTAGCTCACCTGGCCAGAAGGGCCGGTGAGCTTATATTTTTATATCATGGCGCAGTTGCTGTTGTCCGTCCTTCTGTCCGTCCGTCAATATTTCCTTTAAAACGCTACTAGTCATAGACTTCTGCATGGATTCAAACCAAATTTGGCCAGAAACATCCTTTGGGGAAGGGGAACAGAGTTTATATAAATTTTGGCTCTTTCTTTCATACCTTGATGAAATTCGAAAACAGTGGCATCAATGCTTAAATGTATGAGAGAAATCTCACATTAAAGGGCCACTACCTTTCCGAAACGATTTTAATTTTTAAAATAGAAATGTAAAACGAGATCAATAATTTTGTAGAGTCGCAGAAGTTATTTACTATGCGTTTACTAGCATATTTATCATCACCTTCAGAACTGTTTAATTAGAATAAATAAAATGTTAATTTTCATAATGTCGGTCGTTTTATGTTTCCCGCCGTCGTCTTAAATGCCGCGAGGTAGTTGACTATCACTGTGCCAGACAGCAAAACAGCGAAATGAATCTCCAATGTTATCGTACATTAGACAGGAAATCTTGCATATGTTTGGTGTTATAACCTCATCTTAAGCCATCGATATATATTTTCTTTTGTTATTAATGTTTTTAAGAAACCTTTAAATTTTGCTCCGGAAAGGTAGTGGGCCTTTAACCCAACAGTTATTGATGGTCTAGCCAAAGTTTTGTTAGCCCATCATCATTAGATGGTGGGCTATTCTAATTGCTTTTTGTCCGAGGTCTGTTTTACGTCTCTCCGTTCGCCCATTAACATTTCTTGTTATTGCTATTTCTCAGAAAGTGCTAAAGGGATCATTCTCAAATTTCACATGTATGTTCCCCTAGGGCCCTAGTTGTGCATATTGCTTTTTGGGTCTTATTGGTCAACAAGATGGCTGCCAGGCAAGCAGCCCTCTTGGATTATGATATTTAAAGGTTGTTATCGCTATTTCTCTGAAAGCAATTAAGGGATCATTCTCAAATTTAGCATGTAAGTTTCACTAAAACCCTTGTTTTGCATATTGCATTTTGGGATTGATTGGTCAACAAAATGGCTGCCATGTAGCCATTTTGGATCTGGTAGCCATCTTGGATTATGATGTTGAAGTTTGTTACACTATAAAGGACTGATGGGATCTCTCTCAAATTCCACATGTAGGTTCTCCTTGGGCCCTAGTTGTGCATAATGCATTTTGGAACCGATTGATCAACAAGATGGTCGATAGGCCGCCATCTTGGATTTTGATAGTTAAAGTTTGAAAATCAGAGAAAAGATCTCTCTTTCAATTCTCAGACATATATTAATCTTTTGTGGGCGTCAAGATCCCTCTTGGATCTTTTGATATAATCTCATTAGAGGGTAGAGCATTAATAAGGCGGGATTGGTGGTCGAGCTTTTAATTGGAGCAAGTGTTGTAAGAAAATATAATTTGTATGTGATACTATCACATTGTGTGTTGTATCCTATCCAGTCATTTATCTTATGAAAGTGACAGCGTACACATCGTAATAACCATCGAAATGTCGCTTAAGAAACTATTCACTGGTTGTGGAACAGTTAACGATTAATCACAATATTTTCTTAACAATACAATTTTGCGATACATCCATCTTGTTTTCGATACGTCACGATGCATTCAAATGATGGTACAATTACAATGATCAGTCGTTTAGGATCATTAATCTACAAATAATATTAAGAAATGATAGATCAGTTTCAAAGTCTTGTTATAGAACGTATCTTAATTATGGTATTATAATAAATACATTTGTTAGTTTTAAAATTAAATCAGTTTTGCTTTTTAGATTTGTGTTTGAATGAATACACAAAGTTATATTTTGATTCCTTAATGCAATTAAACATAGCAAATAGAAAGATTGTAACTCATTTGTTAATTAAGACAAGTATATATTGTATCGTAGAGCGTTGTATCGTGACCAAATATCACGATACATATATCATATCTAGACATCAGTGTATTAGTTACAATATCATTACCTGCCGTCCCGTAAATAAAACATGTCATGAAACTGTATTTTACAGAGAAGCACCAACAAATACATATGTTGCCACGAGCTTAGAGAATGCTGTTGCCATGGTAACAGGAAATGGAGAACTAACAGACAAAGTTGAGAGTCTGTTCGTTATGGGAGGTAGCTCTGTTTACAAGGTAAAGATAAATAGAATCAAAGATAGATTTTTGAATTATTTTTTTTATTATTTCATAAAGTGGAAAGCTTGGTATAGATGATATTTTGTTTGTTACATTTTGACTACATATTTGTGATCATAATATGTAATTATCCATAGTCTTTAGAAAATAATACAATTTTATGATATAAAACATCATTTTGATACCTTTCTGGGTAAAAAGGAAACCCTGTCATACACCTCTACTGGGCAACTTTAATTTGGCCAAAGCACAGGCCCTTGGGACCTTTTGAATTTTTTTAACGTATTTCAAGGTTTGCATTTATGTTGCTACATTTAACATTTAATTTTAATAAAATTGGATTGTGGGCAATTTCCTTTGTTCATGAAAGAGGTCCTTACCCCTACAGCATTTGAATTGCAAAACCCAATTAGTATGAAGGCTTAAGAACATCCAGAAATAAAATCAGAAAAATTGTAGTAAAATCAGATAAATTCCAGGAGTCTACATCAACTGTGATGGTCAACTTGTTTCAGATAGATATTTGTACAATTGTTAGCTTATCATCGATTACTAAATATACTATAACATCATAACTTTTAATGTACATGGTCAAGTTTTAGGTTCGCACAGAAGTCAGAATTGTATTCCTCTACTTCAAAAGTGTGAGTACAATTACCCATCCCTCCAAAACTGATCTGGAGCACTGAGATGATAAACTTTTGTTTTATTTCTCAGGAAGCATTGGAATCTCACTGTCGTGTGTACCTGACCAGAGTACTGGCAGACTTTGACTGTGATACTTTTCTACCAGAATTTGAATCAGAAAAATTTGTAAAGTTACAATGGTAAGTTACCATATATTTGAGGTCACCAAGGGTTCTTCCACATCCAATCCTCAATCCTTCCTATTTCCCTTTAACCCTTTCATCACTGTAGGCCATAATGGACTCATCCAGGTCAATGGATGGTAGAGTCTACTAAAATTGCATAAGGGTAAAAGAGTAAAAAGAGAGTTTCCTGTGCATCTGTGCTCAGTTTTAGTTGTCTAAAAGCATTCATTTTTTTGGTTGAACAAGTTATAAGCTTTGATTCAAATATTTGTTTATGAAATATTGATTACTGCCAACCAGCTTTCATTCGTGTGTGATTTACTTTCGCAAATTTCACATTCCAAGTAAATTCGCGAAAGTTTATTTCCGCAAATTCTCATCTACATGATATTAATATTGATAGGAATTTCCATTCAATTTCTCAATCCGCGAATTTTAATCTTCACGAACTTAATTTGTTTTGAAAATTGCGAAATTTAATAGCCCCAAAAGAAGTTGTTTTACAGTATTTTGTATTCATTTGGGTTTGAAATAATTCACATCATTTTCTCTGAAAAATATGACATTACACTTGCAAACATATGCCATCACAATCCATGCCTGCAAGGGCAGATAACTATGTAATATGCAAATGATCAGCATAATCTCACGCAATTGTTGTTTTCGTCTTTCAGCTGTGAAGACGTACCGACTGGGCGAATGACAGAGAACGGAATTGATTTTGAATTTGAAGTTTATGACAAGGTAGATAATTAAAGCTTGACCCCTGACCTTTTTGATGTGGTGTGGTTTGTTCTAAACTGTCTTCGATGTAATAGATTAGAATATACCCTTCTGGATGTGATGTGATGTGCTGCAGTTCCCTTGTTTTACCTGTAGTGGGCCGTACTAGACGGACTTGAACATAGACCAGCAGGTAGCTCAACCAGCAGAGAATCCGACTACTGTATAGGGGTCCTGGGTTTGAGCCCAAGTCTAATCTGATTAAAATATACATAGAGATATGTATTATCATGCAGTTTAATAAAGGATCTGACAACATCCCATCATTTTGAATGTGAATTTCAGATTACGAGTCTGAAAGAGCTGTCAGGTTCATTTTCATGGATGTATTTTTATCTCCCAAACAGCACAGCAGAGCTAAATGTATATGTATACTTGGATGAAATGTCATTTTCAATTAATGTAGGTAGCTAGGTGTATAGAAAATCTGAGTGGTTAAGATGTGTTGACATATTACCACAAGCCCTGAACCTCTGGGTCACCAGTTTGAATCCCATATGGGACAGTTGCCAGGTACTGAATACTGGTCGGGGTTTTTTCTCAGGGTAGTCAGGCTTGCCTTTACCAACAAACCTGATACATACTTACATGACCCCGGCTATTAAAAGGACATTAAAGTTATAAAACTCAAACTTTAAATTACTGTTGATAGGTGTATATATGCATTTTAAGGTGACATGGTAAAGGTTACCAGAACGTGACCTCTAATGGAATGTTGTCAGATCCTCTATAAGAATGTGACCTCTAAAGGGATGTTGTCAGATCCTCTATAAGAACGTGACCCCTAAAGGGATGTTGTCAGATCCTCTATAAGAATGTAACCTCGAATGGAATGTTGTCAGATCCTTCATAAGAATGTGACCTCTAAAGGAATGTTGTCAGATCCTCTATAAGAATGTGACCTCTAAAGGGATGTTGTCAGATCCTCTATAAGAATGTAACCTCGAATGGAATGTTGTCAGATCCTCTATAAGAACGTGACCCCTAATGGGATGTTGTCAGATCCTCTATAAGAACGTGACCTCTAAAGGGATGTTGTCAGATCCTCTATAAGAACGTGACCTCAAATGGAATGTTGTCAGATCCTCTATAAGAACGTGACCCCTATAATGAGATGTTGTCAGATCCTCTATGAAGCGTAGTGATTGTAAACGTCTGTATTTTAATCAGATTGGCCCTGGTCTGCTTGTGTATTTACTCCTCTCCTGTTACATATACCTCACCCCTTTCTAGTAGTAGTGGGCCGATTATTGATTATAATCAATAATCATGATTATAATCAATAATCAGTTGATGCATGTAAGTTCAATTCCTATTTCCGATTATATATTAATGAAATCCATGATCGATAATCACTAATCAAATATATATTAAGGTGCAATGTATATTGTAGATTTATTTTTTACATACAGTTGTTAAATGTACACTCTCTTTAAAATTTTCTCAACAGAAAATGTAATATTATATTAGTAACTTGATTAATTATAAAAATTTTAAAATTTTGTGTAAATATTCTAATACCTGAAGAAAAAAAAATAACACCGAAAAGTAAAACAACAGCAAATTTTATATCCAATAATCCTATTTACAACCTACTGATTATTTAATCGATTATCAATCGGTTGATACTTCCGATTGCAAACCAATGATCAATTATGATTTCAAACAAAATGCCCATCCCTACTTTCTAGGCTAGTTGTAGTTAAGTTCTACAATTTCGCTCTTGCATTTATTTCTGCTTTAAATTTTTTTTTTTTTTTGGTGAGTTGTTAGTGAAATACATATCGCATACAGGGTACTATGAAGATAAGAGGACTGCTGGACCCGAGTAACAAATCCTATAGGTGATTGAGTTAATATTCTTATCAATGTTTTTATACATTTCGGCCACTTGAGTGGATTTCAGGACTAGTGATTTGTCTGTATTATAAGTCATCCTGGATACCCCAGGGGTTCTGATCAAGTTACGATCTCTACACCCCTGGACTATCTCACAGAAGAACTAGATACAACAGAACAGAACAAGGTAATTTAGTCCTTTGTAGTGCATTAAAAGAGCCATATAGCAGTACACTGTGGTTGGATGTGTGGCTTTGAAGTAGGGCGTCGCTCTCTCTTGTAGTATTCAAAGAGAAAATTTTGCAGGCCTGTGATTGGTTCAGATTTGTTCCCTGAGCTGCCTTCAGTTTTACTTTAAGATTGTCGAGGGTGTATAGATCGTAAGTGATTGGAACCCCTGGAGTATCGAGGATGATTATGTATAGAATTTAGTGTATTTGTAGTACAGCTGAATGATAATTCATATCAATACAGATGATGTAGATATTAATTCGCGGAGATAAACTTTCGCAAATATACTTGGATTGCGAAATTCGAGAAAGAAAATCACACACGAATGAAAGTATTCTCTAACATGTGTTTGTACGTTCTTAGAAGGAACAGTGTTTGTAATTAATCTGTATAAAAATTTTGGGCAATCTTTTCCCAGGTCTCAGTCATGCACATTTAACATAGGTAACGTAGCTTATGAACGATTAAAATAACATACATTATTATATGTAATCCAAGGATTTATATAACTATCTCTACATCCATGATGTAAACAAAACAATAAAAAAGACAATAACAAAAAGAAAAACAGTGATATGTCTGGGCAACCAGATGTAACTTCTAGCAGGACTAGTATGAGATAGACATGTTGTGTTGCTGAAAGATGCTCCACCGTCGACAAAGCATTAATGATACTCAGCATTTGAACAATAATTGGTGTTTAATTGTGTACATGTATATATGACTAATTAACACAAAATAATATAACATAATTTATTTTGCTTTTGGTGCATGACCAATCTGTACTGCAATTCGCATATAGGACATAGTGCCACGGAATTTTTTCGGGATGCGGCCACAGAATTTTTTCGGGATGCAATTAATTATCTGTAATATTTATCTTGAAGTAAAATTAGAAGCTCAAACTTTTCAATGGTGGTAATGGTGTAAAGTAAGTTACTTTTGTTATTGAAGAAAAATTAATTTGTCTGCTCCTGTTTTTGATAAAGGAAAAATATCATTCTTCAGTGATAGAGCAATCTTTAAACGAAATTGGACATGAATTCCATTATTTATTTTAAGGGACAACTCACTAAGGTAAATCTTTTACATAACCAAGAAGCAAATAATGGCATGAATGTATTGCTCTACATTTATTATGAAACATATAACATAAAATATTGACAAATTCCACGTCATTCATTTCTAGTATTTTAATTGATACCGTTGTAATTACAAATCGTTGATCAATACGATTAAGGCAGGTACAATATGTACGCTGTACCCATACAGAGACAAAGTCACACACGTTAAACAAATGAACTACATAACCACTGAGGAGGTGATAAAATGCTTTTAGGCAAGACAATTCACCTAGTAAGGTAAACACATTACTGTCAGAGCGATTTGAGCAGTTCTAGTAAGGTTTCATTGCTCTACGTGCAAGGGACAGGGTTCGGCCATACAAGATGTTCGACCACAACGTAATGTGTAATGGCGGACAGCGAGCTAGTTTGAACGTTTCATATCGCATTTCACCACCATGGGCTTTATGGCATATCACAGAAAACAAAACCCGATATACCACACAGACGATACTTCGACGTTATCAATTTCACTTTTCAATGAAAATGCAACCAATGATGCAACAATAAACTGCGTTTGAATGCGTCTCTCTATAATGAAAACGAATATTGTGGACGAATTTCATTTACTAACCAAATGCAGTGGTTTATAAACGATTTAAGAGACAAATGTATATATATAAAACAATATTATGGAAGAAACCACTGATCAATTCAGCTGCAAAGTACTCACAATATTAAAGAATTACAATAACCTTGGTGATTATATTGGTGCATAGCATTAAAAAAGTGTAATGGGTTTCAGACTGCATATATGTATCATGTACCAACACACCACACACACACTCTCTCTTTCTCTCTCTCCCTCCCTCTCTCTCTCTCTCTCTCTCGTCTCTCTCTCTCTCCTCTCTCTCTCTCTCTCTCTCTCTATGTCTCCTGAATATGTGTTAGTCGTAGGGTGTGATAAACATGTTGTTTATGTACATGTAAGTGGAATCATACAGATACAATGTATCAACATGGCAGATTGAAACAAAGGGAAGTTACTCTGCTACATGACACCGCTATAGGCAGGTATTTAACATTTACAAATAATTTTGTAATGACAATTTAAAGACGCCGGTTTAAACAGGTTTTTCTACATTATCAGGCAACGGTTATAGCAGAAAAAAAAACTATACAATATTCTGATTATATCACAGGCCTTTGGCTCTATACATGTAGATATACGTACTCCCCTATATATCTATAGAGCCAAACGCCTGTGGTTATATTATGTGACAACAATATAGCTACATGCCGTTTGAAAGCAATGTTGATTATTCGCCAAATGATGTCATTTTTATATCAGAAACACGTCACTTGGTTCATTTAAGTAAGTGACACGGTAGCGGGACGTCGGATGCAATTTTGATAATTTGTGGTGTAAAGATACAATGTAAGTGTATTAATATTCGAGTAATGCAATTATTGCTAGTTTATTTACTTTGTGTAAATATGTATGGTACTAACGCGATACGGGACAGTGGTCTACAAAACGACATAATCGAGATAAAAACAGGTACGTAGATATATATTATAGTGTGATACATGTTTACACCATATATGCATTAAAGGTAATGTTGAATAACCTGACAACAACACTAGATGTTATGTAAGAGATCAAGGGCGTTGATGAGATGAAGCATCTACGACCTTACGTACTATTACATCCTTGTGTAGATGAGGCATAAACGTCCTAATTACGAAAATAGAACATCTACGTCGTTTATATGGATTGAATGTATTTTTTCCAATTTTCATAGCGGCTATGAATAGCTGAAGCTATCTACACAACCCGTACGTGGACGCGTTCAATCCATATATTTACGTTAGAATGATTTTTGAACGAATTTGCATATTACAGAGTTATCTGCACTTGCGGGTAGGTATTGATTGTGACGTCAATATGTTTACGAGCGTAACGTCATACGTTTAGGAGAAAAACGACGTGATTTGCGATCACAAAATAATGACGTAACAATCGATACCTACCCGCAAGGGAGCTAACTCTGTAATACGCAAAAGACGGAAATACGACGAGAAACGAGATAATGGAACAGCTGATGACAGTCATTCCACAACGTCACGTTTTCAAACATTTACGTCCTAGCGTACTTGTAGATGTAACATTTCCGTCCTTACGTAATGCATCTACGTCGTTACGTAGATGAAACATCAAACGTCCTTGCGTAAGACGAGACATTTTAAAACACATTATGTAGATAAGACATCTTGAAAAATCATGATCAAAACGAAACCGCAACAATATATATAAAAGGACAATTGGGTCTAAGAGAACATTGAAATTTGTACATATATCGAAAAACCCAGTTCTAATGTAAATTAAACAGTCGGTTTTACTGTGATATGCATGAAAAGCGCCATGGTGGCGACATGTGTGTGAAATGTTCAAACTCGCTCGCTGTCCGCCATTACACACTGTGGTCAACTTCTTGTATATACCGAACCCTGTCCCTTGCTCGTTCTAGTAATGGCAACTTTTGTCTAGAACTGAATCAAATCCGCTCCGACAGTAGTGTGTTTAACTTATTTGGTGAATTGTCTTGCCCTAAAATCATTTTATCACCTTTTCAGTGGTAATGTAATTCATTTGTTTAACGTGTGTGACTTTGGCTCGGGTACAGCGTCCATATATTTACCTGCTTAATCGTATTGATCACGTTGTTTTCAACGATATTAATTAAAATACTTAACAATGTCGTGGAATTGTCAATATTTTACGTTATATGTTTCATAAGAAATGTAGAACAATACATTTATGGTATATTTTGCTTCTTGATTATGTAAAAGAATTAGCCTGAGTGAATTGTCTCTTTAAGTATACGATATCTAATACGGATCATTCAGTAGCTTGCTATAACATAATTTTTTTAGATTAATATTGACTTATGAATATTTATGAGCTCGCTAGGCAGTCGAGATTTTATTGTTTGTTTGCTTACGTCTTATAGCCCATTGGCCGCCAAGCGGATAATAAATCCGCACTATCATCTTAGAAAAAGTAGGAGCGAAATGATCAACAGAGAGTAAATATTTGAAATAAATATCACCATTGAAAAAAAACATTAACGATGCTCGCACTCGCCGATAGAGCATTAACATGATATTCATCATTTTGACAACAATTTAGTGTTTAAATATAGAGGTTACACAACAAGTGGCTGTTGGATATGGAATGTTATTCCACACGAGTGAGTTATTTTTAAAAAGTTACAAAGAACACGAGCTTTAGCGAGTGTCTTTTGTAACTTTTAAAAAAAACTCTACGAGTGTGGAATAATTCCATATCCAAAGCCACTAGTCGTGTGACCTGTTCTACCACAATTATGATTCGCTTTAGCCGATTAGAAATACGACGAAGGATAAGTACGCTATCCAACAGCAGTTTTTGCGTCAAGCGGCGATCACAGCCATAGCATGACGTCACTCGATTATTGATGACGTCGACAATTGATGACACGACACTCAGAAAGACGTAGTTCGGTCAAAGTTCATCGTGTCAGCCAATCAGAATGCGTACAGAGTTTATACCACGTGTTGGTATAACAATTGTTAATCAACAGCTCATCGTTTATTTGATACCCTGAGAAGTTGAATAACACTGGCTATTGTGGTAGATCGTGTAATACATAAGTCTAATTAACACAAAAAATGATATAAAATATTTAGTTTGCTTTTGGGTCCATTGCGCATCAGTACTTCATTCCATATACATGTAGGATATAGTGCCACGGAATTTTTTCGGGATGCAATTCATTATTTTTTTTATATTTTTAACATGAAGTAAAATTAGAAGCTCAAAACTTTTCGATGGTGGTAATGGTTTAAAGTAAGTAACTTTTGTGAAATGAAGAAAAATACTAAATCGTCTGCTGCTGTTTTTTGATAGTGAAAAATACCATTTATCAGCGGTGGAGCATCTTTAATGGTTAGTTTGACGATGTTAAAACTTTTCTAGAGATAAAATGTTCATCTGCTTAGATGACAATGGGCTATTTTATTAAACAAATCCACAATGAAATTAAACATGTATATATAATGATGTTATTGTTTCGTCTTTCTGGGTTTGGTAAAAATGGTGAATTTTTGTGTTCATGAAGAGTATGTACTTACTAGCGGAAAGGAACCTGTTTCTCGCAGCGGTTTGATTTGGCATTCTCGCATTCTTGCATATTCCCTGTATCCTTACTATATGAAATGGAGTTGGCGTTGTTCAATGCATGAACTGCCACTCATTTATGTTGATGTCATTGTCATTGTGACGTCACGGAAGATGGCTGTTGACGATAATGAATTGTTTATTTATCATAGACGCAACTACCTTGAGGTTATATGATAAATTGTTATCAAATAGAATATAAGTATTATACTGCAATCAGTTTGGCAATATGGGAGGATGAAGCCAACTACAAGGGGCAAATCTCCTGATGAGCACTTGCAATAAGCCTCACTATATTGTTGATGAGTTATTTTCGGGACAAATATCTTTTTAACAAAATTAAATCGAAGATTACATGTCTGCGGAAACTTATCGCCCGCAAAAACTTGTTGTTCACAGAATATTTTTCATACGCGTGTGCGCATTTTACCTTATCTTCATGCGAATGGATATTCACGTATGATAAGTGTGAAATTCACATTTTATTTCATATAAAATATAATTTTTGGCAAGGTTTTAAGCGTAATTCACATAAACAAATTCAAATAACTCTTTCTAGTGATATTCACATAAACCGAATGTTCACGTGAATTTCATGTTATTTTGTTAAATACGTGATTTTCGTATGAATTGTTTTCACGAGATTTCACATATTTGCGCTCGTTTCACGCGAAATTCACGGTGCAGAATAATTGCCTGTGTGACAGCTTGTCATTAAACTCGATATGTAATGTAACCATGTTTGACCTAGTGGTTCGATAATGACATTTCCAAGTTAGAGATTTCGAAAATTGATTACTTATTAAGTATAATTTACCTATGATCATACGATATATACCAATCAATGAATATTTTGATATGGCATGTGACACGTTTAGGATCTTATCATCAGCAATATGATACATGCACATGTACAGTCAGTTGGAAACATCAAGTAAAGAGAATTTTATTTATATTATGCATCATTTTTTATTTACACAGATTTGTGTGGCTAAAGGCCCACTAACTATCCCCAAACAAAATCATATTTCTTAAAACATAATAAAATGTATATTGATGGCCCTAAGATTAAGTCCAC
>SAYR01060756.1:0-49809 GCA_004382745.1 Argopecten irradians irradians | reverse complement strand
TCCGATTAGGACCAGAAAAGGTGACTGTAAGCTCAATTCGAGAAAAGTACCCAAGTGTTTTTGAGGGTATTGGAAAGCTTAATGACTATCAACTAAAGCTACCTATTGATAAAACTGTGAAACCAGTTGTGCAAGCTAGTAGGAGGATGGCGTATTCGTTAAGGGAGAAGTTTGAGAAAAAACTGGACGAGCTTGTACGCGGAGATGTCATCGAACAAGTGACAGGTCCCACTGAATGGGTGTCACGAGTTGTTATTGTACCCAAGTCGAATGGAGATATCCGACTATGCGTCGATATGCGAGTCGCGACCACGGCAATCATTCGTGAAAGGTATCAGATACCAACAGTCGACGAAATCCTACAAGAATTAAACGGAAGCGTTATTTTCACGAAACTCGACATTGCCCAAGCTTACCACCAAATTGAACTTGATAAGGGATCAAGGGGAATAAATGCGTTCATGACCCACAAAGGTGTCTTCCAGTATAAACGGTTGATGTTTGGTATCAGCTGTGCTCCGGAAATGTACAATCGCATTATAATGCAGCTTCTCGACAAATGTGACGGAGTACACAGCATTTTCGCCGATATTGTGGTACATGGGGCTACTCAGGAGGAACATGATCACCGTCTCAACAAGGCATTATCTGTTATCCAGGAGAGGGGCCTCACACTGAACTATGACAAGTGCAAATTTAACCTACCTGAAGTAGAGTTTATGGGACATATTTTGTCAGGACGTGGTTTAGGACTTGCGAATGAAAAAGTGAAAGCAGTACAGGAAGCTCGACGTCCAGAAACTGTGTCGGAAATGAGGAGTTCCCTTGGTCTCGTCAATTTCAGTGGAAGATTTATTCCCGACTTAGTAACAGTAGCTGAACCGTTACGGAAGTTGACCAAAAAGAGTGAACCGTTTGAGTGGACGACTGACTAGGAAACAGCATTTCAGATTTTGAAAAAGAGACTTTCTAGTGCAGAAACACTGGGTTACTTTGACTTAAATGCTAAAACCCAAGTTATAGCAGATGCTAGTCCTGTTGGACTCGGAGGCGTGCTCGTACAGGAGAAAGATGGACAGAGCCGTGAAATCTGCTATGCAAGTCGTAGTCTGACGAATGTGGAGAGGAAATATTCCCAAACGGAGAAAGAAGCTCTCGCGTTGGTGTGGGCATGTAAACGTTTTCACTTGTATATCTTCGGTACAGATTTTGAGTTACTGACTGATCACAAACCACTTCAGTATATATTCACTCCGAAATCAAAACCATGTGCTAGAGTTGAACGTTGGGTGCTACGGTTGCATTCCTATAGGTACACCGTACGACATATACCAGGACCCAAAAACATTGCGGACTCGTTATCTCGATTGTTGACAAGGGATCCAGAGTCTATGGTGAAAACTCGAGACAAAACCGAGAAATATGTCAACTTTGTCGCGGAGTCTAGCGTGCCTACAGCCATGACCCTTCGCGAGATGGAGTTAGAATCTCAGAAAGATTCTGAATTAGACAACATCAGACAGTGTATGTTGTCAGGGAAATGGGACAAAATTAAACACAAAGACTACATTTTGGTCAGACATGAACTTTCGTGTGTAAACAATTTAGTACTGCGGGGTACAAGGATTGTTGTACCTACCTTATTGAGGGAGAGAGTGCTCGACATAGGTCATGAAGGACACCCAGGCATAGTGTTAATGAAACAGAGACTACGTTCTAAAGTATGGTGGCCCAAAATGGATCGTGATATTGAGAACTATTGTAAGACGTGCTACGGATGTCAGCTTGTCAGCAATCCGTCGAAACCTGAACCAATGGTGAGAACCGAGTTTCCCTCAGGACCGTGGCAAGATATCGCGATAGACTATCTTGGACCCCTACCGTCTGGCGACAATTTACTTGTCGTAGTAGATTTTTACTCAAGATGGGTAGAAGTCAACATATGCAAATCAACGACAGCAGAGAAAACAGTCTCCAGTCTTAAGAAACTATTTAGTTCATTTGGTAATCCGGTCAGTGTTACATCAGATAACGGACCCCAGTTTCGTAGTGAGGTATTTCAGTCATTCCTAGAAAAGAATGGAATCGAACATCGACGTGTCACTCCTCTATGGCCTCAAGCTAACGGGGAAGTGGAAAGACAGAACAGGTCAATTTTGAAACGGATAAGAATCGCACATGTTCAAAAGCAAGACTGGAAGGAGGATCTACAAACTTATCTAATGATGTAACGTGCTACACCACATTCGACTACAGGAATAAGCCCAGCAGAGCTTATGTACGGGAGGAGACTTCGTACGAAACTACCTGACCTCGATTACAGATCAATGGATATCGACATTGCCATTCGGGATCGAGACAGCGAAAGGAAGGAAAAAGGAAAGATGTACGGAGACGAGAAACGCAAGGCAAAGGAAAGTGAAATCTGTGTTGGCGATAAAGTGTTATTAAAGAAAGATCGTGAAAATAAGTTAGATTCAGTGTTTCATCCAAATCCTGTGAAAGTTGTGGCCAAATATGGCAATTGTGTGAAAATCCAGACCCAGAAAGGTCAGGAATATAAGAGAAATATCACTAGTGTCAAAAAGTTCTTTGAGAAGGAGAAAAGTGTGCTGAATTCGAAAACGGATAAGCAAAATGTGGATGAGCCACGTGAGAAGGATTTTGACCTTCCTCAAGGTCATGATTCGGAACAAGAAGTTCATCGCTACAACTCGGGCAACTTACCAGAGGAAAACTCAATTCAGGAACAGGAAGAAACGACGTTAGATACCGACGCCGACCTAGGTATTGGTGACGACAACTCCAGGGGCGTCGTACCACTTCGACGATCAGCGCGCACCACACAAGGACAGTTGCCAACGAGATTTAAAGACTATGTAAAATAATCCTGTGAATATGAACTACATATGATAACTGATTTAATTTCTGGAATTCATATCAAGCAGATATGTGAAAAATAGTGTTATATATAGAACTGTGATAAATGACGGACAGTAAAATGGAAAAAAGTCGTGGAATAGGTGAAAAGTTAAAATATGTTTATTTGAAGCAGATAATTCAAATATTGGTAAAATTATTTTATTGACTTTTAAATGGTTTATGTGATTAATCAAAACAGTTTAACCAATAATGTTATGACATTAATTTCAAAGTTTACATATGGTAATATTTTGAGTGCTAAAAAATGATATGAAGGTTCTTTCATTTAAAGAAAAAAGAAAGGGATTGTGATGTCTTACTAAAATTATGATAATGGTAAACATACACATTCGTGTGACTATCCTGTATTTAGTATATACCTATCCGAACTAACCGGATACGGAAGTATGTTTGTATTCTGTACACATGCGCAGTTGAATAAACGTGGTAGCCATGATGCTGTGAACCTTCGATGGTGTTGATTTCTATGTTTGGTTCAATCCGTCCTTAAATGGGTATTTAACTCACGTAACAAACACTACATGCATTATAAATACAATCATGTATGTGAACTCTTGTAACAATAAACTTTGAACTTTGTAAGTCATTTTATCAATAGAGGTAAACATGAAAAAAAGTGCCGATCCCAGTGTCACATGTATGATAACATTCCCAGCTATAAAAACAAAAATAAATATATAAATGAAAAAGCCGGTCAGGTATCTTGGCGATTTCGCGGGACATCGCTCTGATCACGAAAATTTGATCCGCCAATTATTGAAGATGCTCCACTGCCCGGTATTGTGTCTCTATCAAAAATGGAGCAGACGAACTAGTATTTTTCTTCAGTTACAAAAGTTACTTACTTTACACTATTACCACCATTGAAAAGTTTGAGCTTCTAATTTTACTTCAAGATAAAAATATTGCATATAATTAATTGCGTCCCGAAAAACTCCAATGGCACAATGTCATTTATGGAATGAAGTACTGATTGCGCTTGCACCAAAGGCAAAATAAATTATCTTATACTATTGTTTGTGTTCATTAAACATATATATACACGATTAAACACTAATAATTGTTCAAATGATGAGTGCCGTTTATGCTCTGTTGGCGGTGAAACATCTTTAACAAATGGTTGAATCATATATATTATATTGCGAACATCTCGTTTATAGATGAAATCGTGAAAAGGGTGTCTTACGCGAGAAAAACTGGCTATACGGTAACTCCACCGTGGCTGGTCCTGTTTCCATGTTGAAAAATAAGGGCGATAAAGTCTAGATTATAAGTGATAACCTCCATCTTAACATCAATCACCCAAACCAACAATCTCAAAAAAATCAAGCAAAACGTACAAAATATAATCTTCGGGATACTCATCTTTTTCATGTTTGTAATTAAACACCAAATTTAACAAAGCAAACTTTGAAGAATCTAATTTCCTTGATACTTGACTTCTTGCATCATTAACGATAACAATTTAATATATATTTCATTGTTACAGGTACCATTGTGTAACACGCTGCCGTACAGAGCCTTTTTGCCGAATAGATTTTCACACCGCAGTATGGAGGATGCTGGATTGGAAATACATCAGTTTTATCCTTTGGTGAAGGTTCAGTGTAGCCCAGCTCTAAAGCCGTTCTTATGTGCTACATATTTCCCACAATGCAGTCCAAGAGGTGGCGGAATCGAGGCATGCGCATCACTGTGTAGACAGGCAAGGCAGGGTTGTGAGGGACTTCTGAATAGATTCGGATTCCAATGGCCAGAGTCACTGAACTGTTCAACATTTTCGGAAAGTTACAGGTGTTTGACAATGGAAGATATTGGCCCAATGTAATTACATATTCATAAATAATTCCTTCTTGATTTTTGTACTATGATCATAACTAAAAAAACTACGTATTTTTTACTTTCAATCCAATGCCATACAATCTATCATTCTTCAAAATCTAATGTTTACATTTTATGACCCATTCTTACATATTGCAAAATTATCTATCTTACGGGAAAATATGCATTGTGACGTCATTGTTTTCTGTGCGAAATTACGTCGTTTTCTTTGACGTCACAATCGATATCTACCCAAAGAACAGATGACTATATGATATGGAAAGTCAAGAAATTTTCTTCTTGTCGCAACAGCTGTATTTCATAATCGTTTGAAGCAATATATGTAACGGTAACATTTGTAATTCAACATGGTCATAATTTTGATTTAAGAATGAAGTGTATTTCGTGGAACGGTAATGCATCACACTGTTATGCTTAATAATCCTACAGTCATATCAATAACAGATAAAGTTAAGATGTAACGGATTCCAATAAAACTTATAGCTATAGAAATCACATTTAATGGTTTGGTTCGATTTATTATATGAACGTCCTATTAACATCCAGAGTCATTTAAGAACGGCCTTACAGAGAGAGACTTGGGGAGTCTTAGAGAGTCTCAGGTCTGCACCACTCCCTCGGGAGTACGGTCCCACTTGGGATTCAAGATGCTTACACGTATATTGTAAGTTGAACTGTATATTGAAATGTAAATATGCATCACAGGATGAAATAAAATGTCGACAGAAATTTGGAGTCCTCCTTCTTCAATTACAACACAACATCGACATGAACCTCACAGACGATGTGCCAACAACCAACATCAAGCCATCATCATATATCATCAAACTTGAAAATATTATAGTCAAAATACTTTTTCTAAATGGCTCTGATACAATATATGTAAAAACTTTCTCCAATTTGATAGTGTCATTAAATAAATACTTTTATTCGTATTGAAATCACGTTTTGTAGTTTTTAACATTTTGGGGAAAATTACATGGCTAGGAAAAGAGTCATCCCTGCTTAAGCGAAGGAAAGGGAAATAACTTCCCTCGGAGCAGATTTACAACAGTCGAACCCATTGCAAGCCTCGGGTTAGCCAGTCGTGAATCTCCTCCTCGGGTATAGAATTCTCTGTTCTTCCCTCAAGGTAGGGACATATACTCTAAGTGTACCTTAAGGGAGAGAGCACTAAACTGAAGACCAAAAGTGAGGCGTTGTCCAGAGAGACATGAGGAAGAAGAAAGTTAGTTAGGAAGAGAAAAAAGAAAGATACAATCCTAAATTAAGTCGCCTTTTACGATCATGCAATATGGATAGCAGATATAATAAATTTAGCGGAGGTTAAACAAAGATGAACCAGTACTACTACAATTGCTGATAATATTACATGCATACATGTATCTGATATGTACTATTAAGATTCTTTCACATGTGGATATGAAAGATACGAATTTTCTACCCGAGGATCACAAAATGTTGTAAAACCCAAAGCTTGAAAAGGGTTTTACAAGATTTTGTATCCACATATGAAAGGTATTTTTCTCTCATACCTCGACGTTTTATTGCGATTTTATTGCTATAATTCTCCGCCATTTTGTGTTATTCCGTCTTTACATATTACACAGTTACCTCCCTTGCGGGTACGTATCTATTGTGACGTCATTATTTTTGTGGCCACAATTCACGTCGTTTTCCCGGAGGAGTATAACGTTACGCTCGCAAACACATGACGTCACAATCAAAACCTACACGCAAGGTAAGATAACTCTGTAATATGCAATACGGAATACTGTATGAATATTTGATATTTTACGTAAATAGATTAAAAACAGATAACGACATTGTTATTTCCAGACAGGCAGTTGTTACTGATAAGACAAAAACGTCATATATACACAAGCCCTTCAGTAAGCAAATATTCGCACATCATATTGTAAATATGTAAACGACTTTTATTTACTACTTGTATCATTGATACGGGGATTGTGTTTGATTTAATTTAAATAAAGTAAATACAATCTATTGTGACAATACATTGATTGTATTCTGTTTTGTTGAAGATTGTTATGAGTTGAAATATCTATAGATTGTAGCCCGTTATTGAAAGTAATTCTATACTGGGTAATCTAAAAACGATAACCTTTACTCTGTTATACGTCGTATTTAATAGTAAATGTCACTTAAGAGCGTGAGAGGTATTGAAGATAGATGAAAGAAGGGGTACGAGGAGAGAACGCAAACCATCTAATCAGGTGGCAGCTGCCTCCTCCAGGTTTTGAATTCGCGAGCAAGAGGTATTTGTAGAAATCTATCCAAACATTTGGACCATGCAGCCACCGCAGCCCCTATAAATGTAACGTCATTTTACCCAAATTGATACCAATACACGCATATTTCTCTTATATGACATTTGTTGCTTGGTGTGTTTCACTTTCTTCTTTTTTGTTCAGGAGAAATGCATACAAACTTAAGTTTGGTGCTTTGGCTTTGTTATTACAGTGCTTATTGTTACTGTTAGAACGATTAACAGCATGTGTCGAAACTTTTAGTTTTGTCACATGATATGTACCCAAATTGATACCCATCAAGAAAAAATGTATAAATGTAAGAAAAATCAATATATATGGATTTTTGTGATTTAACTATATAAAGGGGATGTAGTTATGGTTATTAGACTGAGTTATACTGAATATGATAACATACTGTAAAATTTGTACAAGAGTTTTCACAACAGTACCTGCGCTAATTCAGTAGCCCCGTAAGACCACGTAATGACTTGTGTCATATTTTAATGATTTACATTCAGTTTTCTGTGGCATTCACCTAAGCCTATATTGTTCCAATATCTTATATATATATCATAGGAAAACTATCAATTATTTTAAATATTGTTAAAAATTTCAATGTAAAAATACTACAAACAAAATGGATCAATCAAGTTACAAGATACTAGCCACATTTCTAGGGATCCACACGTCTCAGACCAAGTTATCGATTTTAAATTTATATTTCAGAGAAAATAACAGAAATAGTTGCATCAAACAAAGCATAATTATCAATAAATGATTTGGTGTCATCACTGAGAAATGAGGTAAACTTTATCAAAACAAATATTTCAGCTATTTTCTCAATTAGGGTATCAATTTGAGTACAGTATCAATTTGGGTACAATGACGTTATATGTATTACTGTGGCATTTTGAAGGATAAATGATTTGATCACCCATCTCCTAAGTAGTAGCTCTTGATTCTATCCTGACGTTCAATGATATCATAAGTGATTAAAGTTAGCATTGTGTGTTTTCTATTTGAATTTCCTGTTTGTAAAGTAATACCGTACAACATTTTTGTTTGACAGGAACAACATTTTCGCGATTTCATTGCTATGACCGCTAAAATTTGATCCGCGAAGTATTGATAAATGGTCGAATCCTCGCGGAAATTCAAAATCGCTTAAATTCGATTTTCTCGTTCTAATATCCAATCGCGAAAAGATTGATCCGCAAAAACTAGTCGGTTAAACGTTTTACTGTCTCTTTCGGTTTTATTTACTTGGAATCCCAATCAAAGTATAAGGTTATTGAGGTGTTCATAGATTATTTTGCAATGGAGTTTTTTTTCCTTATTCATGTTTGTACATGCAATCGTATGTCATACATATAAGATATGATATCATGTTTATAAATACTTTGTCTGTACATTAAAAGGTGCATTAGCTTCTATACTGTGATACTTCTCGGTGACCAAACGTACAGTAAGTGATGTATTATCTGTCAATGTATGTACATGTGTAATATATGATTAACATTGTCGACAGTAATGATAAAAGACATTTGTCTATAAGATCTGGGCCCTTTTTCATGAACATTCCTTAAATTTAAGGAATCCTTTAACTTAAAATTCTCCATAGGGAAGCATTACAGATTTTAATGAATGCTCTTTTTTGTAATCCTTTCCTATGGGGAAATTGAGGTTAAGGAATGTTCATGAAACTGGACCAAATATTGATAAATATATGAGAAAAATGTCAGAATGTCACAAAAATGAATTGATGGAAACAAGATCACATTTAATTCATTCAAATTTTCTAACCTTGAAAGGTTCGAGAATTAGAAAAATGATATGGAAAAAATATATTGAGTCGAAACACTATCTAATAACAACAGTTATATATATAACGTTAACACTGAGATTGTATTTCTATGACCTCGGCCACATAATACGCCCATGTGCTATAATTGTTAAGCTGAACAGGAAATACTTATGGTGAATATCCTGGCGTACTGATATTTTGAATTTTGCCTTCTATATTCGATCTTTCCTAGAAAACAGAGCAGAAATACTGGCTGGTCTCTCATATCTACAGGTGTAATACTGGCTGGTTTCTCATACCTACATGTGTAATACTGGCTGGTCTCTCATACCTTACCCATGCATTTCAGCCTCGTGACGTTATAGCGAAAGCAAAATTAGTATTTTCTCGGTAAAATTTTAACAGATTAAAAAAATATGCTGGTTTTGCTATGAAATATGCAAAAACGCTATTTCCGTTGAATATATCACGCAATTTCCGTGTATGGAGAATTGGCTTACAATAATTATCTATTATTTGAAAATTGCGGAATCGCATAGTTGTAAAACTGCAACAAAACGTCGAGGTATGAGAGCAAAATACTCTTCTATAGGTGGATATGAAAGATCACAAAATGTTGTTTACCCTCAGGAAGCTTCGGGTTTTACAACATTTTGTAACACTCGGGTAGTATTTGTCTATCCATCATGTCTACATTGTATGAAAGAGTCTTATTATATTGAAAAATGGGGTCAAAGGTTATCAGTGGTAAACATGATAAAGACTTAACAATTGATTTATGTGGTTCTTGATAAAGGATGATAAATCTAACTTAATCCCAACAACACATATATATATACATGTATATGATAAATTTAAAGAAAAATCCTTACGGACGAAATCTATAAGAAATAAAAACAATAACGACTGACTAGTGAGCGCTTTCGCCCCATTCAAGGGTGCTCTTCAGACTGTTTATGTGAATATATATATTTCACGTATTGTAATTGAATGTATGAATCATTCTAATTACTACTTTCTCGGTACAATTTTGACATTTTTTCAGAAACTTTGCTGTATTTACTTTTAAAAAATGCAAACAATAGAATTTGCGTTGAAAATATCACGCAATTATCATGTAATGAAAAATTATTTGCATTCACATTTATTTTCGAATTCATTTAAAAATGGCGGAAAGTCGTTGTAGCAAAATTGCAATTCACGCCGAAGTATGAGAGAGAGAAAAACTCTAGGGATCACAAAATGTTGTAAAACCATTTTGTGACCCTCGGGTAGAATATCCCTATCCTTCATATCCACATATGAAAGAGTCTTATAATATTGAACGTCACGCGACCATGTATTATACAATGAAAATAGCGAAAAATCAAAGCATGTCTAATATTTTTTGTATATTTTTACAATCGCCATATTCATGTCAAGATCACAAATGACTCGATGATTATGACCTTTTGTAAAATCAGATCCTGACAAGCTCACAATCAGTGGCAGTGCATGCTATAAACACTAGTAAACCTAATGTTATAATGTTATTGTTATTTAATTTTAAAAAAATATCTTCCAAATCTTGTGGAGCTTTTTTCCTGAAGTAACCAGTGTCATCTAAATTCGAGTGTACCATGTTGACTAACAACATACCATCCACACCAACGGTGTCATTATTAAAACCACAACGTGGTACATAGGGAAAAAAAGAATCCTTCACTCTCTTTGTTGTGAGACAGGCCTCGTGTTCGATAACTTATACAGTGTGAACACTTTTATCAAACTCACCATAACCGGAAGTGTGAATATCTCTGTTAAGAAAAAGCCAGGTGTTCAGAAAGAGTTAGCGGTCTCTGATGTTATTCTATAGCTGTAATGCGGGAACCAAACATGGAATTTATATTCAAAATAGTACTACTAATATTGCTCATATAAATGATAATTAATTATCTAGGTAAAATTAAAAGTCTTCGGTCATTAACCTTTATCCTTTGCACCTGATACAGGTACGATGGCCTCCTCAGAAAAGAAAACCAGGCTGTCAAAGGTGAGTCTTTATACACGTATCCAGTTCCAATGGATATTTACACAAGTACCATCCAGTGAAAACTGTTTGTTTACATGCCATATATTATATTGCCCAAGAGCCATCAGGACATATATACATGTATGTTTCTATATGTATACACTCAGATTTTTATATATCCATACCATATTTAAGTTAATCCCTATAATTCAATTAACTAATGATTATATCTTAAAAATTCTAAATTAAGTTTGTTGCTTGCACTGACTGATGAAGAAATTTAATCTCGAGCAAATGAAGTGAACTGTGAAGCAGTTCATGTAACATTTGCACGAGATTAACTTTCTTCATCAGTCAATGCAAGCAACAAAATTGATAATCAATCCTTATATTTACGTTAACCAATTTAAAAATTCCGCTGTTGAAAAAAAGTCAAATTATATGCGTTCGGTATAAGATTATTACACAAATTTGCAACATTGTACCAGTTATCGTACATGTATGTACAGCTACGGAACAGCCGCCAGTCAGTTCTTTTCGTCACCAAGGCAACATAAAATGTAGTTCCGAAAATAACTTCATTCTTTGTGCGTTGTTATGATAAAAAACGGCGATTTTGAAATATTGTTTTTACGTTCAAGAATTAATGGCTTAAATTTTATCATAAAACATTATTATGTAGCTTCAAATACAAAAATCGCTGCGCAGTACTAGCAGTGCAGTCAATGTGTAATCCGGTCGCTCGATTGAGCAGAGGTCGGGTTTCGAAGAAAATGACGATTGTGGTGACAATACTGAATAGTTAGTATCTAAACATAATCAAACCTTTTAAAACTCAATTATAATTGTTATGGAATGTAACTGAATGCTGTATTTCCGTCTGATAATTAGCTAACATTTAAATATGTATTAACTAAACCTGTTATGAAATCCAACCCCTATGTTTATGTGATGCAGTCCAATAACCATGCTTCCGGGGCTCAATAAAACGTGTTAAAATGTGGGACTTAGTCGCAGATCACTGGAAGACCTCTGTGTTATTCTTGAAATGTGATAACTTCTCTGTTTACTGTAGTTTGGGGATTAAAATTCGGTATAAAGTAAGTAGAGAAACATCGATTTGAAATGTTTGCGGTTTCCAACGACCCTCAAATGCCGTGGATTTTGACACTCACAGAATCGTTTCGTTAGGCTTAATGTCACTGAAATTAGCCTGTTTGCTATTTGAGCGTATTTTCATGGAATCTATCGTTTCTAAGCTTACATGTATGAAACCGTTGTACATATATTGTACACATTAAACTATTTGCGTTCGATTATGCCTACTAGGCTATGCGATGAGTGGTGAACCTCACTGCGTTCGGTCCTAACGTGACGCTACCCAAATTACACTTTTTGAAGATAATTGTTAGAATTTACTTACGTGTGCTTGAATTAAGATATTTCTCTAAACAAATATATGCTTTTAGTTTTAATTTCATGCTTCGTTTACTTGTCAGCAGTGCATATATTTATAAATAGAGAACTTTGAAGCATCCCCGGTTCAGGCTATGCTCAGGGCTTGAGCCTAATTCAGTGTTTCATCAAATTACGTGTACAATATCTCTAGGCGACTATAATATTACATTTCTGACAATTTCTTATATCACTTTATCAAGCATTACTGTCTGTTTCTAAATATACAACGATACGTCTACCATGTTAGGTACTGGGTAATAGGAAGGAAGATGAGTAATTGCAGTTTCAGTTCCTTTTTATAATCGATTGTTCTTTAATGAAGGCGTTCCTAGCGTTGTGGGTTGAAGATTTTTTCTTAAAAATAGTTACTTTAAATGCCAACCACTGTAATTAAAAAAGGATGTAATTATCTATAAAAATGTAGTATACTATTTATATTGTCCTGTACAGTAGCTGTATTAACTTCAAAGTCCCCCGCCCCCTTCCCCCGAAAAGAGATGCACAAGCAAGCACCTCCGGCAACAAATGAAATGATATTAAATTAGACCAAATAACTAGTTCATATTTGGTTGCTTAGCTTTGACTTATTAATATTCAGTATGTCAAACAGAATATTAAGAAGGTAATAATTTCTCACCCCATTTTCGCTCACAGGTATTTAAAGACCCAGTTCATGGAGAGATAGAACTTCATCCTCTTTGTGTTAAAATCATCGATACTCAGGAGTTCCAGAGATTGCGTTTCATCAAGCAATTGGGAGGATGTTGTTATCTCTATCACGGCGCCACTCACACTCGCTTCGAACACTGTATTGGGTATGTCTGTTTTGTTGGCGGTTAAAGGGACTAAATCGCTAAAAAATCATGTAATAAAAGATAAAAAGAATTATAGGACTAAAATTAATTGTAAAAGTTGTGTACTTTGTGTTAATAACAATATTTAAAAGTTTGTATAACAATTTTGTTCAAAATGGAGAAAAACTGAAAATAAATAGGACCGACCTAGTCACTATTTCATATTATTATCTTTCGGCGAGTGTAAACAACCCCTATGTGCATGCGCGACGCGTGAACATTCCAAACATCCGATCGAAGGAAATCTCATCTGTCTAATGGACATATCTACTATCGACTGAAAACACAAATTTATCGACTACAGGTTCCTGATTACTGTGTTAATCTAATAAACGTTGAAACGTATGCAAAAGTTTTGTGAAGAGTTTCTAAGTGTAAATAATCCTATACTGTACAGGTTTTTGTAGCCATAAAGAAGGGTTTTCATTATATTATATGGTTTTATACTTGCTTCTACCATTATTTAATTTTCATTTGTCATGATATTATGTACTATTCCGCTAAACCTGCCAATATTATTAGGCTTTTAAAAAAAATGGCCTAATATATAGACTTTATAATAAGGAAAAAATGGAGAAAAACTAATAATATAGGCATGTTTAGCGGACTAAGTAAGTACGTGTATTTCTTTTATCATTATATCAATATTTGACATTCCGTATACGTTGTATATCCTTAGTTACATGTATAATGTCTATCCGTCTAATGGGCATTCCCTATATATCTCTAGTTATAGTCTTTATCCGTCTAATGGACTTTCCTTATATAGCCCTAGCAGAAACATATCTACATAGAGATTGGAAACTCCTTCTTTGTCTATGTTGACAGGTAGAGGGACCTCCAGTTTATAGGCATTTTCCCTTGGCTAACTACTTTTAAAGTGAACAGTCGGGCATGGATCACTAAAGTCGGTAAAAATGGTGTGAATGTATCCAGTATAATTTCTTATGAAATGGAAAAATAAAATCTCGCGTCAAAATCTGTCTGCTTACGAAGAAATTAATTTAAAGTATGGGAATTCTAAAACGTCCTCCCGGCTCACTATGTCCGTGGTTACATTTCCATACAGCCTCGCTTTCAATGCTTTCAACTTTTCTTTACTTTAATGGTCAGAACTGGGAAACTAAGCAGAACTTGACCGTCGTATTAATATGTGAGAACTTTTGGAAGGCCAATGGACGCATTTAGACTGGTTTTCTTTGCCCGACTATTCACTTTAAGTATATTCTTTTAAACATGATATTTTTGCATCAACACAAAGTTTAAACATTATATCATGGTTTGATGTGATTAGTTTTCCAAATTGATGTTATTTAATATGATTTTTGAAAGTATGAAAATGAGCAATTTTACCTGGTTTTTCGAAAATCAGGCATTCAAAACCGGAAGTGCATTTTGTTTTATCAATATATAAGTTAAAATATTACTTTTTCTTTCTAAAATCGTTCTCAAACCATCTGAAAATTACGTAACTTTTATAACATATCAAATTTATTCTGCTGTATTTAACTATTTAAGAGTTTATCTAAAAGCCCCTAGTGACATACAGAGGTACATCTGCCTATCGTAAAAATGGCGAAGTTGCCAATCTCTATGTTTATATGTTTCTGGCCCTAGCTATAATATATATACGTCTAATGGAAATTCCCTATATATCCTTAGTTATAGTGCCTATCCGTCTAATGGACATTCCTTATATATACCTAGTTATAGTCTCTATCCGTCTAATGGACATTCCCCTATATGTCACTAGTTATATAACTTTTTTCCATCTGATTTACTTTAAAAAAATCAGCCTAACTATATATCTAAATTTTATGTGTACTTTTATGTATTCAAAGCAAAAATATACCTTACATTTGCATTGTAGACCTATGTACATTGTATATGTTTGCTTAATAATGTACATGTACACCTGTATTCATGTATAATATATACATAATTAACGGGTGAAAATACCTCTCACTTCTTGTCATATTTCCATCAAATACTCTAAATCTTCATAGAACTATGCTGTTTTACTTGGCAATGTAGATACAGGGGCGTAGAAAGCTGGTGTGGGAGGTTGGGGTCGGGGTTGGAGGGGCTCGGGGGGGGGGGGATTGCCTCCCCGTTTCCCTGGACAAGGGCAAACATTTCTTGTTGCCCCCCCCCTCCATTTTCGCCGACTGAAATGTTCTAAAATTGCACATTTGAAAGAAAAAAGGGTCCTCCTGCACATTTTTTGATTCGTCTGTTTATATGACTTAGCAAGACAATTAATTCATTATTATTCTGTGTTAAACAACAATGTACCGATGGTGTGAAGCCAGTATGTTCAGATCGAGTTGCATAGATATGACGGCATTCACAATTACCAATTCTTTATGCAGGTAACTTTAAATAAAAAAAAAGTATTATGTTAAGAACGCTTTAAAATCATCAAAATATATCGTAAAACTCATCACAGCCATTCTAAATCTAATATTTTTACCCGGGGAGACCCTCGGACCTCCTCAAACACCCAAAAATGCATCGTAAAATTCTAAATCGTAATGTATTTCCCGGGGGAGACCCCCGGACCCCTCAAACACCAAATTCTCGTGTCTTCGGCGTTCGTAAATTCATCAAAATGCATCGTTAAACTCATCATAGCCATTCTAAATCGTAATATTTTTTTTCTCGTAGGAATTTGTCGACACCCCCCCCCCAAAACACCAAAATATCGCACCTTTGGCGCTAGCATGGCAATTTGCGTATTCATTAGTTTCCGTTTATCGACGCCACTGTCTATAAATGTGTATTTGTAAGGATTCTACTCAACGATATATGAAAAAAGTTTATAAAGTATATATGGTTGTGTGTTGAATTAAAGAAAATTCAATCTCCTCCTGTGGGTGCGGGGCGAGGCGAGGAGGGGGGTCCAATTATTGAGGACCTCCTAACCCCCCCACCCCCTCCCAATTACGTTTCTTTGTATCGGCTATTACGCTCAATCAGGCCAATGTAACCGATAAAAACCGATAAAGTTGCCTTTTAGTGGTATTATTACATCTATATCCATTAGTCGGATGAGATTTTCAGCGACCTCGATTCCGAACTCAAACATTCAATGCCGACAGATACAATTTCTTGTTGTGTTTGGCGATATTTTAACGTTGATAAACATTGCCAATAGTTCAAATTAAATGTTGTAATTTTGAAAACTTTCTAATTTCAGGTATAAGAACGTTTGTAGAAAGTCAAAAACCCTAAGAAATCTATGTAAATCTAATGATTTAGTAACTTTAAGGAACATGACTAGCGCGTGGTACAGGTAACCCAACATTTAGCATTTATTCCGTCCTCAAAAGTAATAAATGTCTGCGTCAAAACAAACGTCATTTTCTCTATAACACGATAACACAAACATGACGTTAAAATCAATACCGCCCCAAAAGTGACGATAAGGTTATATAAATACAGAATAGCTTCGGACTTTGAACTTCCTCCTGCAAAAAAAATATGAAAAAATTGACAGTTATCTTTATCTCTGTATACTACGGCTTCCCTCAATCATACTTTTTAATATTATACAAACTAGCACTTTTGTAAACGGCCATGGGTATTACTGAACGTTATCCAAATCACATGAATATACCGCAGTCTCCCAAAACATACGCCACACTTTTCATTCACATTACACACGTTTATTAATTAAAGACACAAACAAATGTACATCTACACTGCCTTCACTACATCAATGTGTATCTAAATGTTTCGATAATTAAGTGATTGGTTATATCTACAGAGTATGCCACCTAGCGGGTAAATTAGTCGAGGCAGTAACAAAGCGTCTGGAAGACGAGAGTGTTGTAGATAAGGGCCTAGTATCCGATAAGGAAAAACTATGTGTGAAAATAGCAGGACTTTGTCACGACTTGGGTAAGTTACATGAACCCTTAACAACTTTTCTCTTTTAAATTGTGGCTGATGTCGTCCATTGTTTTCCTTTTTTCGTCACTTAAATGCAAAATAAAGGATGAAAAAAACTTATAAAAAAAAATCTTGTTTCTCTCCTTTCATTCTGCCCACTTGAAGTAGGTCAGATTTTGTAGTACTTTGATGAATAAGAAATACTCGTCATTATCGGCTGCAAAGTGTTGCTATCTGTGCTTGATATTCAAACGCAGGGCGTCATCAGTACATTTTAAAGTAAGATTTATAGGTAAATTACACAGATCCATTGTAACTACTTATTCTGGTAGTCGCTGGCGTATATTTGTCGTTTTTACTTGTAAATAAGGTAATAATTAGTTTCATTATATGGGGATAGATATACAAAATCATAACCAAGGAGTAGGAAGAACATTTCCAAATTCTTTAAAACCCTTCTTCTAGCGTAGGAATAAAAGGGTTTGGTTCATATTAATATTTTTGCACCATCCTTATCTAAACAGGTATTGATTTTGTAAACACTAATGGTCTAGTCAACCAAGAGTCATATATCCTTTCGACGGCCGGCAGGATTCGAACTTGACTCAATTTTGATAGTAGGTTATTACAAATGCCATCTATGAAAGCAGTTTGCATCTAGATTTCGGTTTGATGCCATTTTCACGATGATAACAAACAGCACACACTACAAACAAGTAAAAACAGTCACCGGAAGTCCCCTAAAGGTCACCACGCACGGGTCATTGAAGGCAGAAACCTGCGCGTGGGACTTTTTTTTTTTTTTTTTTAAATCGGTGCTATTTTCCCCTTCCTTTCCCCTTTCTCTCTATTTTCTCTTATTTTGATATCTCTTCTATCGCTTAAGACCATCTGCATGTCTGTATCTTGATAATTAAGCTCACAACGACAAGTTTCCGGGCACACACTAAAATCCGGATTTCAGACCTCAATTTTTGACTTATTTGGGCATGTTCAAAGGTGACTTGTGACGTCACTAATGCAATGACCGAATCGATATTGACATGCTATATAGGGATGAACATCTTCTTTTCAAAAAACTAGTATTTAGTTTTCAACCGTCTCATTGGGGCTCCAGAAGGGTGCATGAAATGGGGCAAATGCATAATTACGCATAAATACGTTACGGCCGTCCAAAGGATATAGTGATGTCCGGATAATGGAAAATCTCCCGGTTTTCGAGTCGAAATCATAATAAACCATTGTGTAGACATATTTTATGAAATAAAAATAAGTTTCTAGCCGATTTTGAGTTTTTCTGTATATGCAGGGCCTAATAAAGTAAATAAAGGAAATTCTTAGAAATCCCCAGTCTATATTTGTTTACTTTAATTTCAGATGTTTACTTAATAATATGCTTCATAATGAATAAATCTGCCACATTGCATTGTTATTTGTCCATTCTTAGGCCATGGACCATATTCCCACATGTTTGAAAATGTTGTCAACGAAGATCGGAAAAAGAAAGGACAAGTCAAATGGACGGTAGGATTTTTCATATTTATTCTAAATTGAACAAGTATGATCATGACTAAGAGATTACTTTGTAAAGGTTAAAAGCTATAAGGCACCTACAATACTGTATAATGGTATAAAACGCAGGTTGTGACCCAGGTTATAAACTGAGCGTAGTGAAGTTTAGATACTGGGTTTCCAAGGGTGACGTCCCTGAGGAGATCGCACCAACTTTGTCAGAAAACTGTTTGATTTTTATTATTTTATGCAAATAAGAAGAAAGAGGGGTATGATATAAAGTCCTATGTCATGACATATTTGTTTGCAATATACCTTTTATTTTTTATCAAAGCATGAGGATGCGTCAAAGGAACTTGTTGACAGAATATATCGAAACTTAGATGGAGATTTTAAGGTAACTATTTTTTTCATAACTGTATTTCATTAAAACACAACACTTACAGCCATTTGATGTTTACACCAATGTAATGCTTAATGAGATAAAAAATAATGGAATCCGAGAACATATATATATACATATATATACAAAGATATATTACAATATGTTAGATACTGATTAATTCAATTTTGCTAACAAGCATTTTCATTGGCTAAAACATTTTATAAACCAATAAACGAAAAAATGGCGTCGCCATCTGTAACGTCATTTCTGATTGGTTGATATAACAGCGTAATGAGTTAATGGAGGAAAAGTCCGAGTAGAAATTTGAAGTTTTGAAAAGATTATTAGCTTATCGTTATCTACACTTATCATAACCTTCTGAACAATTTAATTAAAAATAAATGCTTATTTTTATAACGCGGGTCGCTGTCGTCCTGTAGAGTCACAAAAGTTATTAGCTTCCCGTTAATACTACACGTATCGTCACCTTCCTTCTGAACGATTTTTCACTGTTAAAGCTGACAATGCAAGTTAAGAAATGTTAAAATGATTAAAAAAAATAAATACACTGGTATTTCAAGAATCGTTTATGAGACATTCCCTCGTCGAGGACAGCCATTTTTGTTTTACATATAAAATATTCAAAGCGCGTGAATTGACACACGTGTGCTCAGTCTTTACATGTACATACACACCTAGCAGTTGTCCACTGAATCACCTACATGTACAAATGCATAAACAAAGTCGTTAACTGTAATGCTGTACGGGGCTTGTTTTAGCAAGAAAACATGTCAACTCCTCTAAGCTGTCATTTAGATGTTTGTCAAATAAAAAATCCACATAAGTAATTAGAAAACCACATAATAATCCGTCCACGTATCTCCATGTATATATTCGTATTCGATGCGCCATGTGCACGTGACTATCCGTCTCAAACGAGCGATAACTATCAAGAACACACACGTGTCAATGTACGAGTAAAACCTAGTGTATATTGAAGTGTTATATTTGTTCATATTGGACATACTTTTGGATCTAGCTGACAACACATTACTTCAATGAAACCTTGTCAGATGATTGCACTGTTTATATTCATTTTGACATTATTATTTGCAATATCGGGGCATGTGTATGTGAGACAAGACATGTTGAGAATGACACACTTGTGTCTAGTTCTGTGCTTTATATAGGGGGTTGGCCAGTGAAGGTAACTAAGCAGAACAAAAAGAAAAATGGCCGCAACTTCCTTGGATACGACACTGTCATAACTGGGGGATGTCTCTGAAGCAATTTTCGAAAAAATATCTCATTATATTTTTTTTTAATTTCAAATGCATGCTTTTTAACTTACATTGTCAGCTTTAATCTGTATATTACGCAGAGAATCTTGCAATTTGGTGTTGAAACCTCATCTTAAGCCATCGGTAGAAATGTTTTGTAGTCATTTTTTTAAATACTTTTAATATTTGTTTCGGGAAGATAATAGGCCTTGAATGACGCATCCTAATTGGTCGCCTCTAATAAGATTAATGAGGTAAAAACGGTATAAAGCTAGTATAATAATAATTCAAAATAAAAGGCCAAAATAAATTCAAAGTAAAATCAAAAGCATTTCTATGGAATATATATTCAGCCACTATAGGGCCTTCTTCAGTCCGAAATAACACTAACACAACGTGTTCGTTTGCATGTTTGTTTACATCTATCTAATAAGATTGCACTGGCATTGTCGCTTACATTTTTTCCCGAGGCAGTTTGTGTTTATTGTGAAACGGCAAGGAAGATTACTTTCATAATTCGATAATGATGTCCTTTCCGTCACTACCCTTTTGAAAATGTTTGAACCTGTATTTGTAGCTTACGTATGTACAGCTAATTATTGATGCCTATGTAAGTCTGGCCGAAACATATTATACATAGAGATTGAAAGTTCCTCCTTTGTTTATGTTGACGGCAAAGCGACCTACAGTTTATAGGCATTTTATAATGTCTACTAGTTTTTAGTGTATTCTGTTAAACATGATATTTGTGTATGAATATAGTTCAAGCATGGTTTGAAATGACCAGTTCTCCCGATTTATATTATTAAATATGATCGTTGAAGACATAAAAATAAGCAATTTTACCTGGTTTTTCGAAAATCAGACATTCAAAACCGGAAGTGCATTTTGTTTTATTAGTATATCAGTTACAATAATATAATTTGAGGCAAAGCCTATCTGAGAGCGCAACAGTTGATCCATTCTTTCGTTTGTTGTTTTTTTAATGTGTAACTAAATAGAAATATGCCAGGTAGATCTAAATAAAGGATTTCCAACGGCAAAAGAGTAATCTCCCCTGACCCAACAGTCTTATCGATATTGACATGTGTTTTGTTTTTATTAATTATTGTGTGCGTTGACTAACTGTACTGCTAGAAACCATATATAGAATTATCAATCATTAATCATAGCTTTGCTGAATTACTGGCATTGAGTTTATGACAAGAAAAACAATATTGAACATAGGATACTTCTACTTTCACTTTCTGCAAAAATATGTAACTGCGTCTTCAAATTATATCTCAACGTCATTCTCCGTTGCCAGACAGAACATTCCGAAGCAACTGCTCACTTTAAACGGCTTTTAAGTTAATATTCAGGACAAAATGTAATTGTTAGATTCAGGTAAGTTTATTGGAAGGTTGCTCTTTCACATGTTTTCATTTTGAGTTTTTGCAAGCGTTACTTGTTTGTAATTACGCGAGAGTGTGATTTTGTAATCACACGAGAGTGTGACTTTGGATATTGTCTTGCGCGATGCTGGATCTTGTGTTGACTTCCTGTTTCCGGTTTATCAGAAAGTTTTCCAACTCTACACATATGGATGAATTACATAGAATAACGTTACCGAGACACCTCTATCACAAGAGTTCTAATATGAATCATGCACGGCATGGTAAGAGCGAAGATCTACTTGTTTATTTCATTTTCTATTTCACGTAGAAGACATAATTTAGAAATAAAATAATGTACTTTAAACTATTAAAGTGTATGATATAATAATTGTCTAGCATTAGCCTAACTCAAAGAAATGAAGTCAAATATTCGGATTTCTCTGTGTCCATGCAAGGCCTGGAGTGCCGCGTATGCGAATCCTATGATTTCGCGCCATTTGTTGACGTGATGTGACGTCATGGTTCCTTGTGCTCATCTTCGCTTGGTGGATATTTTGACTGCATTCCATAGCTTTTAATTTTCAAAGTGTTATTATTATCATTAAAAAAATAATTATAAATGTTTGATTACTCCTATTATGCATTTGCATTAGTTAAATTTATATTTACTGGGGAGAGCAGTACCAGAGCAACGCAGGTTAAACCGGAAGTACGAAACAATTTTAGCTATCCATGCATGCAGGTAATTATGTACATGTTACCGGAACAGAGCTTCGATTTTCAATATATCTGCCGATCATAAAATGGCGGATTTGCCAATTTTTCTAATATATGTTTCTGGTCTGACGTGCACGTGAGTATCATAAACCTATTCGGTGTTTGCTTTCCGTATGAATAATACCACGTGCCACTTGAGTACAATATTTCGAATTATATATTCAATACACATATATTTTCATTTGATTAGAGAAAATATATAGTCAAACCATTCTTTAATATATGTCTGTCTACTTTGGTAAAGAATAGAAATACTTATTTCTTTTCACTTTCGTTTCATATAGTTATTTGATTACTTCGTGCTTCATATTCAGTATAGTTAATGGTTTCAAATGTTTATCAACTGATTTATAATTTATTCGATTTGATCTCATTTTTATATAAAGACAAAAACATGGTTTGATGTGAGCGTATTAAAAACATAATTTGATAGCTTCACAGTACATATATCACTGATAAATTTAGACGATATCATTCTACTTTTTTACCATGCAAATAGGATTATGATTTGGATGAAAAGGATGTCGAGATCATCAAAGAATTGATACATCCACCGGAAAACCATTTAAAGGTAAAATTAACATTATCACTCTTTTCTCAATCATTTTAATCTTTGTAAATGTTATAGAGTATCATAGGGAACGTGACATTTCCACAGTGTATAGTTCGTTATGTTTGTTCTGCTAATGTACATGATTAGCATTTAGAAATGTTTGTAACGCAAGACAAAATAATATATTTGTGAACATGAAAATTGAACGCAAATAAGTGGTAACATCTTCAACGAATATTACAGCATGCTTAAGTTTAGTTTGAACATATTTTATTGTAAATGCATGAGAAAATGATTTGACACAAGTTATTTCATTTTAATACTAAGAGCTGTTGAAAACGCAAAACTTTGTGAATATTTTTATATAAAAGTTTGGTTCATATCGACAAGATTAGTAATATACAACCTTGAGCACCTGTTCCATGTAGCCAATAATGATTCCATGACTAAATTCGCCCCCGGGGCGTGAAGCGGCCAATTGTCAAAAATGTATCACACGTGTCTAGTCTCTGGTGATCGCAACGTTGTTTTTCGACTCTGAGCTTTTGAAAATGTCGCTTAGTTTGGAAAACGATGTCACGGGTTACGGACTACCACCTTCACGAAGTTAGGGGTATGTTGGCAGGTGGACTTTCTCACAGAAAATTGCACGGAGAATATGTCGTAAGAATTCAACAGCGTTACGGAAAACACTACTTCCTTAAACGATAGACAGTGTCCTAGGAGGCAATTCCTTACGCTGTTCACTTTAAGTGTATGCAATATTTACAAAAAGCTATTAGTAGACCTAATCTTTATATAGAGGATATATGATTAGTTGAAATACATCACATTGTCGAAAAATAAAATATGGTGTTTTCAGGGGGCAAGTGCACCCGTGGTGACCGCCCATCTTTCACACGTAGTAACATGTATTTCCCATTCCGATTGAACGGCAAATTTTACTCATCACGAATTTAAGTAATATTGACCCCAGAGTAGGGAATCGGAAATTTTCGGTAAAATAAACAATGTATGTCTCCAAGTGACAGTGTGATATGAAGATTTCTTTCATACCTGCCGGTGTACTACTGGCTAGTCTAGGACAATACACCCATGCCGCCTGAGGCTATATTGCATGGCTACCCATGCAATAAAGCCTCGTGACGTCACGGCGTCAACAAAAATTCTGTTTTTTCGGTAAAATTTTAACATTTTTTCCACAATCTTGACTGGTTTTACTATTAAAGATGCAAACAGCGGATTTTTTTTGAAAATGTCATGTAATTTTATGAAAATTGTTTTCAACCGTGGATTTCTTCGAATTTATTTCAAAATGGCGGGATAATATAGTTGTAAAATTGCAATATAACGTCGAGGTATGAAAGAAAAATACTCTTTCATAAGTGAATATGAAGTATAGGGATATTCTACCTTCGCGATCACAAAATGTTGCAAAACCCTCGGCAATTGTCGTGTTTTACTACATTTTGTGACCCTCGGGTAGAATATCTCTATCCTTCATATCCACATACTGTATGAAAGAGTCTTATAATACATGTATTTAACCTCAAATGTAATGTTTCCCTCGAGCAAGCCCTCGGTTACTATTACATCCTCGGGTAAAGTGACAAACTGCAACCTATTTGATATTATAAATACTAGTTGAAGAAATAAATAATTTTGTAAATTTACATCATTTTTATTAGTCCCATTAATGTGTGTTCTTAGTATTTGTCAATTGGATACCGCAGATGATGAAACAATCACATTTGATGTAGAAAAGAATAAGATGCGTCATTTCTGTGGTTGATTTTATTCTCGAGCATAGATATAGGATATAATCTATATCCTAAAATAATTCATCATGTTTCAAAGAAAAGATTTAGAATATTTCATTTAGTCCAAAGAAAAAAAACAACAGAATATTGTTTTCATGTCATTTTTTCGCATTTAACATCTTAAACTGTGTCTACAGGATGTACGTGAAGGCGATGACGAAGAAAAAAAGAAGTTCTTTCTGTATGAGGTATTTACATTTATACTCACTTGATAAAGTGTCATGTTTATGAAATGATAAACAAATGCAATCGAATTTCGTTAATCTAAATGAGTTGTCATTCTACTCTGTATCAACGTTACCTTAGCACAAATACTCTGGTATAACTCGAGATCATGTACACCTCTTATTTCGAGTTAAAAAGGTTTGACTGTATATCAATCTGGACATTGAAAATATCAAAGAACCAAAATCAACGTACTATTAATGTGGTTCTAATGGTCCTCCAAAAACTTCGCCACCAAAGTAACAACAACCTTATTTGTAAAAAATAAATATGTTCTATGTAATTGAATCCTATTTAGCAGTAGAATCTTAAATATGACAAGTCAAACTATGTTCCGAAACCCTACAAAGTGGTCTTATAATGCATGTGATCAGATATACAGAGTTACTCCCTATGGCAGGGTTTATTGTATTCGGTATTAATGTCAACAAATGTTAAAATTAGACTAATATTTCCGCTTCAGTACGATTATCTAAAAATCAGCTTGTATTGGGCGTATTTTAGAGCATCGTTGTGGAGCGGAATTACACGTTTAATTTTAATTATATTGAGGCATATCGTAGAGCATCGTAGTGGAGCGTAATTACAAGTTAAATTATATTGTTTTCATATTGACAGATTGTTGCCAATGAAACCTGTGGTGTTGACGTTGATAAGTGGGACTACTTTGCCCGTGATGCCCTGTACCTAGGTGTCAAGAATGGATTTGATCACGACAGACTGATTTCTTCTGCTCGCGCATGTTATGATGACAAAGGTGTGAGGCATGTGGCATACAGAGATAAGGTAAGGCATTAATGCTATACCGACATATTTATGAAATTCAGTGACATCGAATGATTAATTTCTGTTGAGTATTTTTATTGTATTCCCCTTTTTGATGAAAACTATCGAGGACTTTACAGTAAATTCGTTTATAACGAACTATAACGTAATTAATTGTTTATACTAGAAGTCCGTTTTATAGATAGATCGAATGGCTTTAAATATTGTCTTAATTTCATTATAATCATTTTCGTCCCAAACAATGACTGTAGCAAAAACAAAAAAAGTTTTTAGACAAGTAAACAAACCTTGTTTTTATTACTAGAAATTTGATAATGTATTTATCTATTATAAGTATTATATTAACCATACAATTTTATTGAAAAATGAAAACAGAGCCTTTGTTGATTGGCGATCTGTAATATAAGTGTGAAGTGTTTCAGGTAAATAAAACTCCATATCATCTTGTCAACGGGTCCATAAATGTATAATGATTTGTTTAATATAGGATATCAGTACTCTATACGAGATGTTTCATTTGAGATACTCCCTCCACAGAATCGCTTATCAACATAGGGTCACAAAAGCTGCTGACATGATGTGAGTACATAGTAGTTCTAAACAGTTTTAGCTTTTATCCAGATATCTGATGAAGATGTTTAGCTTTTATTCGGATTTCTGATGAAGATGTTTAGCTTTGATTCAGATATCTGATGAAGATGTTAAGCTTTCATCCAGATATCTGATGAAGATGTGTGTGTGTTTAGCTTTTATCCAGATATCTGATGAAGTGGTAAAGCTTTTATCCAGATATCTGATGAAGATGGTTAGCTTTTATCCAGATATCTGATGAAGTGGTTTAGCTTTTATTCAGATATCTGATGAAGATGTTTAGCTTTGATCCAGATATCTAAAGAAGTGGTTTAGCTTTTATTAAGATATCTGATGAAGATGTTTAGCTTTTATCCAGATATCTGATGAAGTGGTTTAGCTTTTATTCAGATATCTTATGAAGATGTTAAGCTTTCATCCAGATATCTGATGAAGATGTTTAGCTTTTATCCAGATATCTGATGAAGTGGTTTAGCTTTTATCCAGATATCTGATGAAGTGGTTTAGCTTTTATTCAGGTATCTGATGAAGATGTTTAGCTTTTATTCAGATATCTGATTAAGATGTTAAGCTTTTATCCAGATAACTGGTGAAGATGTTTAGCTTTTATTCAGATATCTGATGAAGATTTTAAGCTTTTATCCAGATATCTGGTGAATATGTTTAGCTTTTATCCAGATATCAGATGAAGATGTTTAGCTTTTATTCAGATATCTGATGAAGATGTTTAGCTTTTATCCAGATATCTCATGAAGTGGTTTAGCTTTTATCCAGATATCTGATGAAGATGTTTAGCTTTTATTCAGATATCTGATGAAGATGTTTAGCTTTTATTCAGATATCTGATGAAGATGTTTAGCTTTTATTCAGATATCTGATGAAGATGTTTAGCTTTTATCCAGATATCTGGTGAAGGGTTTAGCTTTTATTCGGATTTCTGGTGAAGCTGTAAATATTTCATGGCAATGACATCATGGGACGCAACAATTCCCTGTGCAATTATGTATGTACAGTGAGAAATATTACGAAATGATTTTATGTTCTTGTTGAAGATCTGTGTAAGATTTTTAGACACGTTTTGCATACTAGATTGACAAATATATAGGTCGGTTTTGATTTTTGAATCTTCAGATGTTATCCTATAAATGGTGTGTCGACATTAACTCGTCTTGCGTCGTAAAAATTATAGTTTTTAACTTCTCATAACTTAGAGAGGACTGACACTAAAACATACGCTAATGTGCTGGAAAGAAATGCTTCCGCATTTGTCTTTTTTCATATGAATGAACTTGGCCTTTATTTAAACGTCTACTGGCCATGGTTAGATATGCAATAAGTAAATCAAGTTCAAAGATTGCTTTTTCTGAGAAAAAAATCTACCGATGACCGACCCAGAGGTTGGGATAGTGTTTGTATTAGAGTACTCGGCAATCTGTGTCCACAACACTGGGAGACCAAAAAACGGAATGTAAGGGTTTTAGTTCTTTCCTCAAATAAATGATCCGAGCTGCATTGAGAATCAAAGGATAAATTTAAATGATACTCTTTAAATAGAATATGAATAACTCTATGGGCCCAATGTGCAATATCATTTGTAGTATGCTGCCACCTATATCAGTGTTTAACACATACGCCTCTACAGACGCTTTTTTTTTTGTAATAGGACATTATATTTTTTCTTTTATTTTAAATTAAAAAAAATGTAACAAAAACGCAAAACGTAAGTTAGGAAAACTAGCTGGCAGTGCAATGATGTTTTCACATGTAAATTAAAATGGTGCAAATCCATTTCGAATGTGCGTGTTTCCCCCATACATTTTAAATTCAAAATGCTAAAACGCTCACTATACTAGTTTATATGGGCGTCAATTGTCATTTGGGAGAGAATCTCGATCGATATTGATCGATATGTTTGTCTTAGGAAAACGATAGTAAAGCCAGAAAACGTCCATAAACCTAGACTATTGCAGATATTGATCTTTGATTATCTAGACTATTGCAGATATTGATCTTTTATTATGTTTGAAAATTGGGCACTCTAAGGAGATTAGGGAATACCAAGTCGGTTCGTCTATTGAATACTATACCTTATAGCTATGGCATCTGACATCATGATCTTGTGATATAACGTCACGATATCGTGTTGTAACCTTTTGTTCTTATGATATGACGTCATAGTATCGGGTTGTTATATCATATTCTTGTAATGTGACGTCATATTAACGTAATATGACATCATATTATCGTAATGTGACGTCATGGTTTTTTTTTCCACTCAGAGTTGAGAATATTATTTTTTTGAGCATTTTCTTTTATTCTTTTTATTTTCATAAAAATACCTATTCATGCAATATGGGACAAGGAAGTAATTCCAACCGTATGGACAAAACAAAATTGTCAAATTTGCGAGGCGATCTGCCCCTTTATCAAGACATACAAAACGAACACGATTACAAAATAGGATACGAACAGTAATGCGGGACAAAGTAGACAAATATTTGATCGCCTCGAAAATTTGACAATTTTGTTTTGTCCACACGGTTGGAATTACTTCCTTGTCCCATATTTACTATTTGAAGTAATTCGTATCCAACAGATTTACGTTTGATTGGATCCCGTGTCATCTGGAAAATCCTGTTGATATTACTTCTTTGACCCTTATTCATGCAATATATATACATACATGCATACATACATACATACATACACACCATCACACACACACACACACACACACACACAGAGCCTGATCAATTGCACAGAGAGCCAAATTTCCGTGTTGGTAGTATCAACTCTAGCCACATCGATCTGGTTATCTGTACAATTGACCAGGCCTTCTGTAATTACTTAGTATATTATTTTGATATTATTTTGGTAAGTAAGTAAGTAGAAGACGGTCAGAGAAAAAAAATACAGTGATAGAAAATCCGGATTTAATACACATTTCCGGATCCATAGCAAAACTACAGACGCTTTTAGATTCTTCTAGGTCCAAAGCCGGACCAGTCCATTTTGAAATTTCAAAGGCGAAAGAGTAGATCGCAAGTGTCAAATAATATGTTTAAATTTATTTTAGTTACTCCTTTCAATAACTCTGAAAGATATGTTATATGCGTCTGACATAATGACGTAGGGGGATTTGTTTTTAGCCAAATGAAGGTCCTTGGCGTATTTACAGGATCAAAGATGTCAAATATGCAAATAATGCTGTTGACGCATTTTCTCGATTAACCGGAGATTTTAAATAACAATGCATATTTAACCCTTTTTCATGATTTGATACCTTGACCAGGATCCGGGATGCCATGGAAAAAGCGGGCCAAATGGAATTTGAAAGAGACGACGGGTAAGCCTTTGATTATGGTTATCTTCACATATAGTTGTTTTGATTTCACGATTTTATCAAAATTCTGTACCGTAAAATCAAATACTTTGGACATTAGTCTACACCTATTAGACATTTTTAACGTCGATCAGACACGAACTCCGAGACCAACTTCGACTATTTTCAGGGATCATCTCAAAATGTTTAATGTAAAATGCGCCGGATAATTGGTCCTTGTTAAAGATAATATAATGTTTATTGGACAAACGAATACTGTATATGGCACAAGATGTAATGGTCTCTGGTTCGATCCTCACTAATGCTATATTGTCTTTACTTTTCTTGATTATTTTTATTTCTTTTTACAATACGTAACAGTCACAATTAACATACTGCTTAAATGGCAAATGAAATATTATTATCAATAGTATTTTTTATCACTTTGATTAGGGATTTGTTTTAGATCTTTAAAAAATCATTATTTTGCTTCATTTATTAACCATATTTTATAACAATAACATTGTCTTACTATCAATAAACTCTACAAAATTAAAAAAAATATATTCCTTATGGTTATAGTAGCTATAAATAAAAATGTGCCCATTTGTCCAACAAATAATCTATTCATATTCCTCATAATCTTTGTCATCACTGCATCAAGTCATTAAGATTTAACAGCCTTTCAATCGGATTTCATTTTCTTTTCATCAAGTGTTCCGATTACAGAGAGTGACGTTTGGATTAATTCCCATCAACAGAATCAATTTCCTCGCTGTACTATAATTATGCACTCATATATTTATTACATTTGTATAAAAATGGATAATGGATTCAATACCATTTAAAAGAATTAACATAAATATTTTGATTGAGGATGAGTTTTCAAAGTTTCTTTTTAAATAAGCACTATTTGATTTGATTTTTTTTATTTCCCTGTTTCTTTCGGTTTTGACTTATTTCATGATACACGTATATTTAAATTGCTTAATTGTTGAAAATAGACTAATTGTCTCTGCCACGGTCTAGGGTTGTACAATCTTAAAACCATGTCTGCGCGATATAAAAATATGTACTTTATTTTACATCGATTGCAAAATAAGTTATACAACTTATACAAATCACTTTCGATGGCCCGGATGAAAGAGCGCGAGGGGTCTTAGAGTGGAAGGAAACCGGAGTGCACGCAGAAAACCCAAGTGATCGGGTTGGCGACCCCTGAGCTTCTCGCACGATATACGCACGATGTCTGGATAGAATTGAAGTGCGAATTGAACATTAAGGAAAATATCTTTTTTCACGTAGCATTAAGTTGTCATAAGAGCTCAAGTTCCGGTGACCACCCGGCTTGGCCAATCATAAAAGTAAAATGAAATAACGTCCAGATCTAAGATAATCTTTTTGTATATGAATTATGATGTGACGAAATAACTTGTTCATATGATAGTATATCCAGTTAAAGAATACGCATCTCAACCGAGATAAGTGTACACGATTATGTACTCCGGCAAATCTTTGAGTTTTATCGTAGTTTCTATGACGCTGCAAAGCTACAAGTTTTACATGTAGATAATATGAATGCGCCGCAATTAGCGAATATGTTACTATAGTGTAAGAGAAAGGTACAATGATATGTTAATAATACAGTGTTATGCATTGTGAGATGACCCCTCAAACCGTCGAAGTCGTACTCCGAGTCTGTGTCTCTGTCGATTTTAGAAATATCTATTTAAATTTTTAAGTTATCAATTTACATTTACATTCAAACGTGTATCATTTATATGTATTTTATACAAAAAAAGATATTGAGTTCATATTAGCTAAAGCGGGATACCCCCAGCATCACTAAAATGTGGACTTGTCATACTCATAAAGCACTGTTTTATTTGGGTCTAGAGTAATGCAAATTTACTGACTAACAGTATTGTATGTAGTCCAGGAGTTTCAGGTTATAAAGTACCGATAAGCGAATGCATTTCAATTTTGTAACCTGAAATAATATGCCTTTTTACTCTGTATTAAAGTAACCTTTGCTCAAATATTCTAGTAACTCGAAGTCATGTATCCCTCTTATATCGAGTTTCGAATGTATATTAATAAATCTGGACATTGGTAATGTAAGAAAAATAGAATTAAAAGAAAACAAATTTTAATACATTCAAGTTAGGGTGATAATGACTTAAAATCCTGAAAAATAGTTTCTGCATAATATTTTTTTTCAAATTCAAGTAAATGGTTAAAATACAATGTACGAAAACTGTTGTTTTTTGTGTGTGTGTTTTTTTTTAATAATTTATCATCATGAATAAAATTGATCGATCCAATGTAAATTATTGTTTTGTGTGTAGAAAAGTCACGATGGAGATCGCAAAGATACCGACTGACATGGGAACCTACGTCAACCTTAATGATAACGTGATATTCAAGATAAGAGAACAGTCCCATAACGACGATGCCAGGAAACTAGTCAAGAGATTACTTCAACGAGACCTTTATAAGTTTCTAGGAGAGAAGACAATTGTGGTAAGAAACAAACATTACTGACTTGAACTTGCCCAAATGAGTATTAAAACTTGAGGATATGTTAATAATGCTAATTATTGGATATGTTTGCCTATAAATGACAGAGTATCCCTTTGGGTTAGAGAGGTAAGTCTTCTATATTTCGCGTGAATATCCCGGGGTTGCAGCGGAAAAGTATAATCTAACACAGAGGTTGTTGGATAAATGTAGGCGCTATACAATGTTATGACGCCATCAATACATGCTACGCAACTACAGCGTCTTTGACGTCATTAATCTTAATTCACAGTATATCATTTTTCTGATAATCTAGCAAATCTACTTGAAAAAAAACGGTATTTCACCATATTTTACTATAAATCATGTATGAAAAATTTGGCTGAAAAACACACGACAAAATTTGTGTTGACCAACCAGCATCTTACAGTCGGATATCTCTGTCCATTGCATGGTCTATTTGTCGTAACTGAGAATGTAATCAAGTTATCAACTACACGGCAATACACTCGATGACCTTTTTAGACTGTACTACATACATAGCTATCCATGCAATACAACCTTTTGATGTCACGGCCTCAACAAAATGACTGTCTCCTCTGTACATTATTGACCCGTGTGCGATTGTTTTTCTTCCGTAATTGAACGTAAATACGTAGTCCTAATAAATAATACGCGCTAACATCGCGTACAGACTCAATATCAATATTTAACTTTGTCATGGTTACACAGCATGAATTAATGACGTCGCATCAGTAGTGTAAACAATCTTAACATCCTCTGTGGGATATACAAATGTAGTTTATCAGTCCCCTGCCAGTGAAACCGGGGGGGGGGGACTTTAGTGTTTGTTCCTGTCCCGTCTGTCTGTCTGTCTGTCTGTCTGTCTGTCCGGGGTTGGTTTCCAGACTTGATAACGAAATGATGGATTTTAATCAAATTTCACACAATGGTAGCATATGAGACAACACAGCGTAGGATTGAATTTGGGGTCAAAATGTCAACTACAGATGTCACTGTTAATAAAAATAAATTGTTACACAAATCTTATTTTACGGATGATAACTTGATAACACATCAACAGAACTTGTTCAAACTTCATACAATGGCAACATAGGAGATAACATAGCTTAGGTTTAATTTAGGGTCAAAAGGTCGATTACAAAGGTCACTGCTACTGAAAATAATACAGATACGAAGCAATTTATATATAGCTGAAATATGTAAAGTTTTTTTACTTTTGATTTATGGTTTTCTTGGAATTGACATTCAATGACATTTTGTGTAACATAATGTACCAAACTTTGCTAAATTATAGAGCATATATCCTTATGAAAATATCCGCTAATGAAAAATTTCAAACATTTCCATGTGTTTTTTTTCAAACACAACATAAACCCCTTCGTATAAGAGGGGATATTCCGACTCCTTGCCACAGAGCAGAAACAGAGCTAAACAAATATCGAGTTTGCAGGCAGAAAAAGGTGAAATTTCCTAACAAACTTTATAATGACGTACACATGTACATGAAGGATTCCGAAATTAGTCTAAAATTCACTGAATACGAGTAAAATAACACAAACGGGCTCGTTGGAACAGGAAGAACAAGTCAAGCTCTAATAACTACGACGATTTAGTGATCATTTTTTAAAATAGTTTCTCGATCTCTAGTAAACACTTCAAAGCCAGATCGACTTTACGCTTTATTGAAAATGTACATAGAAATCGAACACGTGTTTGTATAGTGTTTCCTGAAGAGGCCTCCAACGGGATGACTCTACAAAACAAGTAAACACAAGTACACGTGAGGTAGTTTCCACGGAAGGGCGAAGAACAGATAATAGGCCATGGGCTAGGAGGGTCCCACATGCACCCTCAGACCTCCGAACTAATATTTTTTCTGAACCCTTATGACCCACTGATCAGAAATCAAAATGTTAACATTGCATAACTTGGGATGAACTTCCGGTTATGACGTCATCAAGATGGCCGCCATCTCGAATTTCACTAAAAATGGACAATTTTCAACCGAAGTAGACAAATGAGGTATCAAAATGACCACAATAGAACAGCAAATACATATCATGACCAAATAATCCAATTTATGTAGTGGTTTCTACGCAGGAAAGGAAAACTTAGGAGTTTAAGCTCGAAAATGGTATATTTTTAGCAAATTTTTCATATTTGGCTCTTCTCAGCAAAAATGTTTCCAAACAGCAAACTGTGATTTCTAATTATTTAATTGACCTCTTATCAATCAGTAAAATCAACAACAACAAAACAAAATCTTTACATTGTATAAGTTCCGGTCATGACGTCATCAAAATGGCCGCCAATTCGAATTTAACTGAAAAGTGAAAATTAGTCATAACATTGGCATTTTTCAACCGAAATAGACTAATGAGGTATCCAAATGACCACAATAGAACACCAAATACATAGCAGGACCAATTAATCCATTTTGTGTAGTGGTTTCTATGCAGGAAGCAGGAAAAGGAAAAAATGGGATTTTAAGCTCGAAAATGGTAATTTTTTAGCAAATTTTTCATATTTGGCTTTACACAGCAAAAATGTTTCCAAACAGTAAACCATGATTTCTAATTAATTATTTGACCTCTTATCAATCAGTAAAATAAACAACAACAAAATCAACAAATGTTTACATTGTATAAGTTCCGGTTATGACGTCATCAAAATGGCCGCCATTTCGAATTTAACTGAAAAGTGAAAAATAGTCATAACATTGACATTTCAAGAACCAAAGCATGTACATGTACACATTTAAGATCATCTTCTATATCGTATTCATTTGCTAAATAAACAAAACCTTACTGGTATATACACAACGACGTGTATGCACCTTACATCTTAATCATATATATCTGGCTTTTGGGTTCCAATATCTAACGATCACCATACAAAATTATACTGATATTTCGGTAAAAAAATCAATGGTTTAAGAATGCACAGTATAAACATTCTTCAAAATTTATGTAATGTGTAAGGTTATATATTCCATCCGTTCAAGCATTGAAGTCACTATTTTTTAATTTCATCGGGGTATGAAAGAAATTTTGTTTGCAAACTGTGTGAATCCGCATAATATGTACGTGTATAGCTGAAATATGTAAAGGTTTTGTCGTTAATTTATAGATTTCATAGAATTTAGGTAACTCGTTTGACTTTCTTTAACTACAGGATGAAGAGCTGGAAAAGGAAATAACTAAACAAGTTTTAAATCAGAATGATAATGAAGAGGAGAGAGAAAGCCTGAGGCCACATGTAGGAGTGTTTGTAAGTCTTAACAAGTTTTAACAAATCCACAATTGATAGTGATGATGAGGCGTTCATAATGAGGTTGACCGTAGATCAAAATGGTGATAATATCGGACAAGAGTGTAAATCAAACGTTGATTAATTTCATTTTTCAGTTTGCTTCCTTCGATTACGGCAGCAAGGACAAAAATCCAGTTCTCGAGGCATATTTCTACGGCAAAAAGGATATGAAGAAAGCCGTCCAAAAAAAGGAGGTAAATAACATTATTTATATTTTAAGCTGTGAATTGTTAATTGCTTAACTTTCCTCATTGCGAACGCAAGTTAAATTATAGACACATTAATACACATGCGTAAGGGTCTCACAACACACAAAAAACAAAAAAAAAAAAAAAAAAAAAAAAAAACCGTTGAATTAGCATGGTCAATTTTTTCAGCTAAATCTGATTTATTCATATGGTAATAAATAGGTAGTCATTTACTCTAGCATGCTACAAGCCAATCTCGACACTCCAGGAGTTACAATCACTGTAGTTACGACCACCCCTGGACTATGTAATAGTAAAACTAAAGGCTCATTTGCTACACCACAATCAAATCAATCTTATAACGGTACATTTTATGAGTTAGAAGTTGCGCGTCGCACTCTATAAATTTTCTTCAGGCCTATGATTGGTCAGTATTTTTCCTGAACTGCTTTCAAGGTTACTATGACGTAGTGAAGAGGTAGATAGAACGACAGTGATAGTAACCCCTGGGGTATCGGGTATGGCTACAATTCTAGCTTCCTTAGCCACTTCCGTATTGAGGGTAGTTCAGTATCACATCGTACTACTCCGACATAAATGGAATGAAAGGTTATTCATTCAATTTTCTTTAGTATCAATTCAATCCTGAATGGCACTGATGCAATAGAAAGCACAAATATATATTAAATATGTGTTATACATTCTCCAACAGAGATCTTTTTCAATATTCGAATTCATGTGTTTAAACAAATTTTGAATGTCTTACGATTACTGGGAAGAGAATGAGAGGTTTGCCAAATACCTCATTGCGTATAAACGTTATGTTAGGGACTCAAATTTATAATAAAATGCGTAATACTGTAGTAAGTACCCGTACATACTAAATTGATGTGTTAATATAAGAACGATTTAATTTCGCGGAGAATTTTATTTCCATGAAAATGGACAAAATGGAAATAAAAATGGCATGTATTTGTTTGACTGACACTGTTATAGGAGAGACGATAATTTTAACGTTTGAAACTCTCTAAGTAAAACGAGTTTCCATATCTGGTCCTCCGACACCAATTGCGAAGAGGGTCATCTCACGATTTTACCATTTTGCAAAACTGTTACGTGAAAGCTGCCCAGTTGTATTTAATTCCGGGCCACAAATTGACCAAAATTTTCAAACAAAATCACTCTTGATTATCTGATATTTGTCCCTTGACATGCTTGGATAAAGAGCTATCAAGTTTGTTGAAATGCATGACCTTGATCTTCATTCAAGTTCATGGGGGTCAACAAGACTAAAATCGTTAAACGACTTCTTTTCAAGAACCAAAAGGCCCAGTATACTCATATTGGGCCTATAGCATGATGGGATGAAGGGCTAGAAAGTTTGTTCAAATGAAAGACCTTGACATTCATTCAAGGTTATTGGGGTCAAATAGACTAAAATCTTTAAACGACTTCGATCATTCTTCTCAATAACCAAAAGGCTCAGGATACTCATATTGGGCCTGCAGCATGCTGGGATGAAGGGCTACCCAATTTGTTCAAATGAAGGACCTTAAACGTCATTCAAGGTCACAGGGGTCCAAATGGCTAAAATCTTTAAGTAACTTCTTGTCAATCATTAAGAGGCCTAGAGACCTGATATTGGGCCTTTGACATGCTGGGATGAAGGGCTACGAAGTTTGTTCAAATGAATAACGTTGATCTTCAATCAAGGTCACAGTGGTTCTTTAAACGACTATGTTTTATTGTAGTAACAGTCATGACCGTTAAGGCCCATGGACCTCTTGCTTTGCCTTTGTGTATTAGCTCAAATAACTCTACTAATGTGCATTCAACCACGACAAATCCAAAATAGACAATGGCAACATAGGCTTACCTTTGCCTGTGTTTTATGTCATGAATAGTATTCATGAACGGAATGCATGAAGCATGCTTTTGGGTTGAACAACTATCTGTAAATTCATTTTCACCATGTTCGCCAACAGTGATCGAAGGATATTACTATTTCAATTTAAGCGATATATTAAGGTGACTTTAGTGTCTTTTTATTACTAAAAGGACATTTCAATGACATATGAAACTAGACTTGCAATTTAGGCGTTTGCGTGAAAGCGATTTTCAGGCCAGTTCAAAACAGTCGGTGCCCCCATGCCAGAACTTTCATTGAATTTAGAGGATTTAAAATTTCGACTTCTCCATGGACAATTTTGTATTTATTTATACCATGTGCAATTTCATTCAACAAGCCAATGGGATTTAGGTGAAATTCTGAAATATTGTTGAAACAACACCAAAATAAGTGTAAAACTACATTGTAGATTATTTTGAAATTTAAAATCAAAAGTGGTGTACAAAAACAACAATGTTTCAGAAAGCGGAAATTGCAGTTAATGCTGTAAGTAACTGTTAAATGGCGAAATCACAATAAGGAGGAAAACTCTGGGATATATACAGAAATTCTTTGGATGTGTTTAATTCCGCATCAATAGAGGATTGTATCGTAATTTTGATAAAAAAAATAATGGAATATTCCAGCAAGTTGTGTGTTGTGTGCTAACATAACTATGGGATTATGTGCAGAGACATATACTCACCCGTATTGTGTAACTCTCCCCTTATGCTACCTTTTACTGTCTTACATGTATAAGTGACTGTCTCATATTAGAATCACATATAAGACAGTAAAAGGTAATATATAGGACAGTTACTGGTAATGGTCCGATAATCCGAGAGTTAAAGTACAAAAACAACAATATAGTAGATGACATCACAACTATGTTTTAACTATCTGTTTCATATTTTATATATTGTACGATTGTTCTAGGGCGAGGTCTCACAAATGATGTTACCAAAGAAGTTCAATGAAAAAGTTGCAAGAGTGTATTGCAAGTCGACCGATCCCGAACATGTGGAAAAGCTGCGAAAAATGGTTAATGAGTGGAGGAAGTGACTTGATTTTGCATCCGAACTTTTCCTAGATAGACGTATCGCTGTAGCAATTTAAAAGTCGATTCAATAGCCCGTTTTTCATACCATTACTCACTTTGTTGATTGGCTCAGAATTTTTTGGAATATGTGTTGATTAATGAAAAAATTGCAGTGTAATTAACATTTATCAATTAAGTGTGTTTCCTCAATCAACTCATTATTCTGCCTTTGGATCAAGATGTTTATTTGAATAACTCTATCAAAGTTTTGGACTCTAATGACGTAAATCTGTTTAGCAATGTCTAATCAATGACCACTTTGATACCTTCTTCGTGATGCGTATTTTGTATCATGATCATTATTTAAATAATGTGAAATCAAAATCAAAGACAAATCAAAGATTACTGATAGTTCATAAACAAGAAAGACAATGTAGTGCACGCACCTGTTTATATACATTTAATTATCATTTATCCAAGGACTTTATTAAAAAAAATCTGAAAATTACGGAAACAAATATGATTTTTAATGTGCTATATACGTATTCGCCATTTTGAATGATATGAGCTTGAAATCTTGATCATTATATATCGTACATATTTATATCGTAAATTTAGTTTTTGACCTTTAACCTGATAACGACCTTGACAAAATATGTGTTAATAAATTAAAAAAAAAGTTGATTTTTTTATGTCTGTGATCTTGACATTGAACTTTGACGTACAAATAGATCGTACGTTTCTATAACTCATAAACAACTATAAATAACCTGTCTAAAGTTGGGCGTCGTAGCTTAATTATTTCATTCGTGAGCTACTGTGTAGACTGTTATAAAAGTTTGAAATAATAAAGAAAACGTATTTATGATAACAGAACGAAATCAATAGGAATGTCCATCCGGTAAATGGTACATTATGTAAAAATATAACCTAGATGTGTACTACGGAATACGGTATAATATATTTTTTCTTACTTATCAGTATGTTGTAAAATTAACTTTGTTGTGTTATAATAATGGATATTTTAGTTTTTAATCACAGTTGTTCGTTATAAATGTACTAATTTATGATGGTTTCGTCTACGTTTTGAATACTAGTTAATGCACAATTTTAATTTACCTGCAAGCAATGAAATAAAATTATATTTTGCACGATTAAGACGTTGGTAATTTATTTTTAAAATCAAGAAGATTCCATGCATTCTAATTGTAATACTTTTTTTAGTAATGGATATACACGTATGAACAATCTATGTTCACAGCATCATCATCCGACTAAAAGAAAACTTTTCATTTAACTATTTCGTACGCAGCAGATGTTAACTATTCCAGAACACATGGTCTTATATTCGAAATCCTTTTTGAGATCCTAAAGAAACTTTTCGTCGGATTTTGATTTTTTAAAGATTACATCGCCATTTACTGATTTATTATGCAAGGAATCTTGATGATTTTGATCCCTTCATCGGACAATGAATGACATTTGACACCTTCATCGGTCATTAATTGACATTTGACACCTTCATCGGTCAATGAATGACATTTGACACCTTCATCGGTCATTGACATTTGACACCTTCATCTGTTACTGATAGACATTTTAAAACCTTCATGTCATTGAATGATATTTGACACCTTCATCGGTAAATGAATGATTTTATATCGGTCAATGAATGACAGTTGACACCTTCATCGGTCACTGGTTGACATTTGATACCGTTTCAGACAATGTGTACTATTACCAACTTTCATTTCATTTTTTTCAATCTCGATTCGTCGAAACGACTTCTTTTTGCGTGGATTGAGAAATCAAAGACATGATACAGGTTTGAAGTTTTCCTTTATTCAGGATAAAAATGACTGTCAACATTCTCTTTTAACATATGTATCTATGTGATGCTAGTGACTGCTCTATTGCTGCAAAAACCCATTTGTTCTAGAATTCAGAAGATTACAAAGATGAATGTCACAGGTTTTTCTACACAATCAATTATCTTTTAACGATCAGTCAACTGTGTTACATGTATATTCTCATCCTGTTACAGTAATATTTCAGTTTGGGAAAAATAAATAAACTAAATATCCATGGCCACAAAGAGCTTGTTGACATTAAATGCTTTTCTTTTAAGACTCTTGTTTAAAATTTCACATTAAATAATTACAACCAAACATATTTATTATGTAACTAGACAAAATACAAGACGACTTAAGACAGATTTTGACTTTTTCCGAGTGATGAAATAAAAACAAAATACGAAATCCTTTATCACATTACCTTTTATCTTATGTTTATCTTAACATTTTTCCTCAGTGTATTTTACTTCCATTTGTTATCCTTGTCACAAATCTTCCTATCACTATATCAAATGTTTGATACAAATCTGACATCAACAGTCACTTATTACCAATCTTATGTATATCTGTAAATCATCACATTTATAAAAAATACAAGTTTAGGACCAGATAGAAATAATATTTTTTCTTTAAAAAAAATCAGGATTTCATTAAAATGCATGATCAGACAACGGAAAGACAACGCTACAGGGATGTGTTTTTATCAGAGAGAGGAGGGATTATAAATTTTAATAGGAAATATTTGCCATAAAAAGTCCTCCAGGTGTGTCAAAAATTCAAGACAGGACTTATCACAATGATTAACAAACCAATTCATTGTCATATTTTCTAGAGTACTATACTGTAACTTTCACAAGACACCAACCTCATTAAACAGGCTACTGATGTCGGAATTACAGGAAACGTTCAGATTAAGGGGGTGTTCTGGGAGGGGGCGATAAGAATTCCTGAATGGATTTTATTATTTAACACCGACGTTTTGAAATAAACAGACCAACACAATGAAACAAAACTGTTAAAAATGCTATGTTCCTGAGTCTACAAAAACATGAAAAGCACAGTAATAAAACTGGTACAATCATTAAATAATTAAAACTTAATTCTATTAATAACGATTTAATCATTACATTCATTTCACTCTGGATTATATACATAGTAATATGTCATAAATCACATAGGCATCACATAAAACGATGACATCACATAAAATCGATGATATCATGAAATGACGTACAAAGTGAGTCCCGACACACACATGAAAAAGTCAGCGTATCTGTTCATGTGTCTCTCCGGTTACCTCCCACTTGAAGACGTCTCATACGCTTACACCCAGGCCATCAATATTGATTTTTATAAGTTATAGAACTTGTTTCGCAATTGATGTAAAATAAATACAAATTGTAGTTGACGGGATGATGACATCTGATTTATTAGATAATGATAAATTGACATATTTACAAAATTACATCATTTCAAATGATGACAATCCAATCAAATACAGAATCACATAAAATGGACAAAAGTCACGACATTTTATCTTTAAATCACATAATTACAGCAAAATCTAAGAGAAATCACATGAACGGTGATGACATTTTGGCTAATTTGAAGACATCATCACACAAAGCGGAATATTGATTTCATATCCTTTACAATATCACAATATATCGGAGAATCAGTTTATTTCAATGACATCTACACAAAAACTTATGACATCATCAAAGCACTACTCATGAAGTGATGATGTCACCATGATGTTGCTGATGACGACAAAAAATCTCGGCTAAAGCACTAGGTATAGTATGACTACAATGAGATAGCTATTTCTGTGTATTAATCCATATTGTCTACCATGTGACAGATAAAAATATAAAATACTATATACATCATACTCGGTATAACTTCAACTTGAACACATGAATTAATCTCCCGTCGAGTCCCACAATCCACACATCTTTTTATCGCTATAAACATTCTCTAATTATCTTACACCAGTAATTAAGTCTCCTTATCAAGTCTCTACAAGTCCGTCACTCACAACATCAGACATACACTACAAAATGATACATAGCCATTGTAACAGATATATTCTCTTATACTAAACAACGTACAAAGGTATTTTTTCATATTATTTTCTGTTACCAAAAGTCATGTTAATAATGACATAGAAAGCATATACTATCTCCAAGTGGAAATTTTACTTCAGCTCTTTCCTGGGTGAAGCAAAATGTGCTACATGGTAATTCACAATACCCAGACATATTTGATTATATAATTAAAATTTGAATTTCTCCATGAGTTACCTTCCCTTCTTTCACTAATGATTAGGCCAACCTCAGAATAGATGGATTTCAATAAATATAGGTTAAACAATTAATACAAAGAAAACAAAATAAATAAAAAAAAAGGGTTGAAGGCAATAAAAAAGACTTGAAGGAAATACTTTTGACATACTTTAAATGTTAAAATAATGCAGCTGTTATATAAAAACACATAGGAAACAAATAAAACGATCCCGTAATAGGCCGACTGATAAAAATTCATACATGTTTCTGGCAAAACGTTCTGACTCGTATACAGAAAAACAAATAAAATGGATCTGTATTCAATGGCTAAAATAAACTATAATAAAACTTGAGGGACTTTGGAATAAAATGAGACAGAAGAGGAATATAGTAAAAAGTTGATGTATATCTGGATCTTGCATGGTTCAGGTAAATTTCACATAAAAATGAACTTTCAGGAAATTGAATTGGATATATATGTAACCATACGTTGTTATGAATAATGCTTTAATCTGCTTATACGGTGAGGAAGATGATGCAAACCTTCCTCAATATGTCTTAATACTCCCACTTTGCTCAATAAGAAACACTAATAGATATGTTTACGTGTTTTTGAACTGCAACACCTTACGAGTTATTAAGAAATAATATACATCATGGTGACAATAGAACTAATTAAATTCAATCCTTGTGATAGTGAATGAAGCATTTCATAGCTATATTGCTTGTAGATACTACAAACGTAAACATATTCAATACACAAAACTTAAAAACACAAAGCATTAAAATTTACAAAACCTTTTCAAGCTAGATATGTAATCGGCAAAAATATGTAGATCAAGTCTTTTATCATGCAAAGTTACCTCCCCTTCATGAGCATGTCTTTTACATGTAACGTCATTTATCCAAAACATTTTCTTCCTTTTGAATTGATGACGTTGCTGTGAAAAATGGCGATAGATATCGGTATCGAAATATGAGGGGAGACAACTCTGCACGACCACACAATAGAATGACTGGGAAAATAAATAACGTACAACTTTATTACCCACCTATAACAGTGATATGGGTCGACAGAACAACTGGAGCGGTAGGGTCATTATCAATTCCTCTCTCGTCATCCTGTGTCATAGCGACATTATCTCAACATGGCATTAACAAATGGCATTTAAATAGGTAGACATAACGCTAAGTCTCATACATAACGAGACAAAGCTGAAGGGAAAAACCATTTCATACAATTGATGCAACAACTTTACAAGTCACATATTCGTACTAAGATTTACCACAAGGGAAATAACCAACGTTCGTTAAGTCCCTTTCTCGCAAATTCCAAAGGTCTGATTGGTCGACCATCACCAATAAGCAGCCAGAGGTGCCCAATCATTGTGATCTAGCGATTAAGGTAAATTTATTTGACTAGACCTGACACAAATGAGGACAAGAACACGTCTTTTATCCACTTCTGTAGATAATAACAGAATATTTCAGAGCATCAATGGTGTCGTGCTCACTGTCCAATATTATCAAACATATTGTTCTGCAGTTACAGAATTTTGTATGTTCGATTTTTCTGAATTTCATGATCTGTGACACAAAAAAAATACATGATTGATAAAAAATGATGTAATTAGCAAAGGACACCGACTTAATGTAAGTTCATACAGGTATATAATTTACTAACTGATAACACACCATTTCAATAAATAACAGAAGGTGGCATTCAAAATTCTATAAAATTTCACAACAGGCTTAAAAATAAACTTTGTAAATTAGTACTGGTCAGTATAAACTAATGAGAAACAGTAACCTTTCACCTCTGAACTTTTGACCTTAGCCTTTTATCATCGGGGTTATATATTACAATATATAAAATATCGACCAATGACAAGCTAATCTGTATCAATCTGTATGATAAACTAACAGAAAGCTCGGTTTCCAGCTCATAGGTGTCTCGTATAAATATTAGGTAACAAATCTTCAAACATTTGGGGATAAAAACAGTGTAGTATAAAGATACTGAGGTCTAAATTATTGTAGATTTAAAATTTCCAACAAAAAATCACATTTCAAAACGGTTCTGTCATTAAGTTTTGGTGAGATTATAATTTGGTGGACTTGACCACAATGGCCAAGTTTAAGAGTGTCACATGACATGATCATATTATATACTAGCTGTCACATGATCTGATCACATGAGTGACCTACCATTACTGCTGAAATTATATACATACTATTGCATATTTAAATTCTTCAAGTCGAAGTTTGCTGTGTTTAACATGTTGTGTCTTCGTCGATGCGACTGATGGATCCCTTAGTACTGCTGGGTGGGTCGACTACAATCTCTATTTTTGCAGGTTTGCTTGGCTTTTCTTCCAGCAGCTGCTCCTTTTCCTCATCATCAATGTAGAACTGCACCGGCATCTTCTTTTTGGAACTCTTGTGTTTATGGTGGCCGTGATGATCATCGTCAGGAGATCTGGATTTGTGACTAAAAAAGATAAACACGTTACACGAATGATGTAAACTATCGAAATGATTTAACAGCTAGTATATATGCAAGCTACCATTTCGTTATGCAAATATGGCTTATTAAATTATTGTTCGAATCAGGACAACTGATACAAGAGAAGTGAGCCTTGAAAGACTTGCTGCTAAAACTTCCATGTTCTGATATTAGAAGTACTGTAGACGGGTCCCTTTTGTAAAACATGTGTGCTTTTATCTACTTTAATATTTTTTGACAATGTCACCCTTGAGGTTCGGGGAAGATCCTATTATCATTACTTACATCTCTATCTCTCCAACCAATGGAAATTGAGAGGTGATATTTTGTTGGCTATCTACAATATTTACTTTAATACATTTTTGACACTGTCATCCTGAAGGTTCCGGGAAGATTCGTTTGCTATTATCGTTATTTACGATATTTTTTCTCCCCACCAAATGGAAGTCAACAGGTGATGGTTTGTTGACTATCTACAATATTTTCTTACTTTTTGACACTTTCTCCAAGAAGGTTGGGGGAGGATTCGTTTGCTACTATCGTTTTCCACAATGTTGTTTTCGCCATTTCCTCTGAAATATTGACTGGTTCCATTTCCATGCCAACTGTGACTCGATCGACAGGAATGTTGATGAAGTTACCGGTCTGTAGAGGAAGGTTCACGTGACCATCTGAGTATTTATTCGGATCAATCAACATGCTGGCCTCCCCTTCCTAGAACAATACAATTTTAAAACATTTTTAATTAAACTCAAAATAATACCAAATTATAACAACTTTGTTTTAGTTCATAACATGGACACAAATGTAACATAATATGGAAATGTTCAAATTTGGAAAACTGATTTTGTGTTCAGACTTAGAAAATGGATTTTATATAATAGGTGTGTATTCAGGAATACACTCGTCTGCTCTATGGCCGTAAGTACTCGCAGGACATGTTGACCTAGATATAGCTATAACAAGACAGTTCCTGATGACCAGTCGACAAATGTACACATAACCTACAACATCACCAACAGAATATCAACATTAGCTTATTCCGTCTTTGCATATTACAGAGTAAGCTCCCTTGCGGGTATTACCTGATTTGCATCGTCTTCTTTCTCCTTTTTCTTTGCATCCTCCTTTGCTCTTGAGTGGGACTCAGGCATAATGTCATCCAGCCACTTAAGTTCTGTCTGTGTGAACATCCAATCCATTCCCTTACGCACAAAGCACATTGCAAGCACCTGAAATAAATAGGGTAACTCTCACCTGTTTTATTTTGTTTTAGTTCACTTTAGTCATTTAAGAATGTGCCAGGACTCCAGGAGAAAAATTATCTTTCTTTGATGTCATTTGTAAATCATTTCCATTAGATTATACTGGACCCCCATTTCAGGGCATAAATGAAAATACTACATGTATATACTTTATTTTCACTGTGAAAGTAACATCCCATTATTAAATACCCCTTCAATTTTCACTGTGAAAATCCCATCCAGTTAAGTACCCCTTCAATTTCACAGAGGAAATACCATCCTGTTAGTTACCTCTTGAAATTTCACAGAGGAAATGCCATCCCATTAAGTACCCCTTCAATCTAACTGTGATAATACCATCCCATTAAGTACTCCTTCAATTTCACAGAGGAAATGCCATCCCATTAAGTACCCCTTCAATAACTGTGATAATACCATCCCATTAAGTACCCCTTCAATTTCACAGAGGAAATGGAAATGCCATCCCATTAGGTACCCCTTCAATCTAACTGTGATAATACCATCCCATTAAGTACCCCTTCAATTTTCCTTTTCTGACTATACTCACCATTAAGGGGAATGCGATGGAAATGGACTTAATTGTTTTGATGACCCAAAGACAGGCCAGACAGAGGACTTGTATGATGGTAAACATGTGGACGCGCACAGTCCTCACATGTCGTAGGTACATTACATCTGGTTGGTACTTCTGGGGCATGAACCAAATCATGATACGGTCGACAGCCTGCATCCCCCGCAGTGAGGACACGCCCATGTACAAGAACACGCCATACAACACTGGCATAGGGAGAGACTGAAAAACAGGGTAAATCATCCATTTCTTAAAGTTGGGCTAATTACATGTATCAAATTTATATATATATATGTGTGTAATAAATATGTCTATGGTCAATCGTTATTGTTTTTATTTCTTATATATATATAACCATGGCAACATATTTTTCACAAATCAAAAAAATACAAAATAATCAGACATGTTAACCTTACCGATTCAGGCGGAAGTCTACCGCTTTTGAAGCTGATATTCCGCCTACCGCTTTAATATCCAAATATTCCAATTTCTGACAAAAGATCTTTTTTATTTTTTTTTCTTCCGATTTCTGAAATTTTTATAGTCTTTTTTATGGTGGGGCTACCATGGTGGCTTCAAAATGCATACCAGATAGTGTATGGGGACTGGTTTGATAATTAAGTAAACAAAGGAGGTGTGAACACTCCCTGACCAACACCCACTTTATTGGCATTTTGCATCTTCTAAATTTAATGTAAGCCTCAATTAGCATTAAAAAATGCAAAATGAGCCACCAAAGCCTATGGTGATTATCAAAGTTAAAACATAATTTGTTAACAAAATATGTTTTTGTAATTATTTTGCATATTATTGATATTTATATATCTCTGACGCGTCGCGAAAAATGCCGCGTGCAATGCTACCGCTTTTGAGTAAAAAATCTACCTCTTTTTGGTCACCAAAGGTTAACATGTCTAAAATAATAACTTCCTCACCTTTAGTACTCTAGTTAGGAGGACAGACATCCCAATAACAAAAAAGATCGTTACACCTGTTACTCTCTGTTCCCTAAAACAGAAAACAAAATATTAATAACTTCATCCTCTGTAATTATACTATACAATGATCCAATTTGGATGTAGAAGTATACAATAACTTCATACAACACACCACCCCTGGAAAATGTTATTTAACTCCTTTGTTAACAGAACAAAATAGTACTGCTATGCATGCCATCAGAATTTTAAGAGTATTTCAATTTAAAAAAAAAATGTTTAAGAAGACTACATAAAGTTTATTTTCTTTTCCATAGGAATAATAGAGCTCTGCCCGCAAAGATAGCCAAATATCATAAACTTCACTGTTAGTTTCCTAAAAGCCCTAACTTTACAACATCTTATTATATTTCCATTCTACTTTCAGTTTCCCGTTTAATCTATGTTAAACCAGATGGGCAATATCTGGCTATGAACTCCAATCTGGTCAAGCGTATGAATACCTAACGTTTCCGCCGCGTCACTGACAATGTATTCAATGTATAATTACGCCTATACATAACAGATGGGCTTCATATTAACTGTATGTCTAATCTGGTAACAGTTTATTGTTTAAATGTTACCTAACTTCAAAAAGTTTTTTATAAATAACAATACTTGTGTTAATGGTAATCATGTTACCTAAGCTTACTTCATGATAAAACATTTGTGATATAGAGTAAGGCCAAAAAAAGAAAATATGCCTGTTTAGGGTTACCCGACTGACCCTAATTTTTATCAACGACACTAATTTATTTCCCCCGCTTTTCTAAGAAAAAAAATAAAAGTTTGGATTTAGATCTCTGGTCATTATTTTAGAGTGAAAGACACTAAAAATTATCCTGACCTACCGACCCTATTTTTTTGCCAATGTAACCCTAAATAGACATATATTTTTTATTGGCCTAATAATGATGGTCATGCTATCTTTACTGAACTTTATGAGAAACATAATTTACTTACTTAACTTTATGAGAAACAACTTACTCAAAGTTCAACTTCATGCTATGCATAACCAAATTTGAGACCTTGCTTTCTCCTCATGCCCTTTCTTTCCCAGCATAATAATTACCTGACTCCCAAGAATTTGGGTCGCTCTCCGGGAGCTGTACATTCCGATTCCTGTTTCAGACTCATCACGTGCACGTTGATTTGAGAAGGACGCGCGGGCCGCCCCGGCGGCGCCGCGCGGCGCGGCGGGGGGGCGCGCCGGCGGGGCCGCGCCCGGCGGCCGGGGCCGCGCCCGCGGCCGCCGGCGCCCCGGCGCGCCCTGGCACTACAAAACCAAGGCAGCCCCAACAGAGAACAGATCATGATGAGAATGGCCACGATGAACAGGTCTAGATGATAGCCCTTTCCTTTCTGGAAAACGAAACATCACTATATAATTGGGGGTTATGTACCACATTCTTATAACTGGGGCTTGTGTGTGACATTTTTATTTAGGTAGATCTCTATATATCATAGACCGTCTGTAGGAAGGTATATACCAGTCCATGTTTACTTAGGAAGTTAGGAAAGCAGCAGGAAATGTATTTGGAAAAGATGCAACACCCCGTCCCCCAACCCCTGCACTTTTTGTTTTTTTTTGTTTTTTTGTTGACCATATAGCAAATGGATAGTATTAACAGAAGTTTTATTTTTGTAAATTCTTTTGGAATGTATAATAAGTGTATTC
>SAYR01060723.1:37552-141050 GCA_004382745.1 Argopecten irradians irradians | reverse complement strand
AATGGAATGTCTGTTAAACGATTGTACTTGACGGATGGAAATGTCTGTTTAACGATAAACTTGTCGATATATGTCTGTTTAACGATAGAACTTGACGATGGATATGTCTGTTTAACGATAGAACTTGACGATGGATATGTCTGTTTAACGATAGAACTTGACGATGGAATGTCTGTTTAACGATAGAATTTGACGATGGATATGTATGTTTAACGATAGAACTTGACGATGATTATGTCTGTTTAACGATAGAACTTGACGATGGATATGTCTGTTTAACGATAGAACTTGACGATGGATATGTCTGTTTAACGATAGAACTTGACGATGGAATGTCTGTTAAACGATTGAACTTGACGATGGAATGTCTGTTTAACAATTGAACTTGACGATGGATATGTATGTTTAACGATTGAACTTGACGATGATTATGTCTGTTTAACGATAGAACTTGACGATGGATATGTCTGTTTAACGATTGAACTTGACGATGATTATGTCTGTTTAACGATAGAACTTGACGATGGATATGTCTGTTTAACGATTGAACTTGACGATGATTATGTCTGTTTAACGATAGAACTTGACGATGGATATGTCTGTTTAACGATTGAACTTGACGATGATTATGTCTGTTTAACGATAGAATTTGACGATGGAATGTCTGTTTAACGATAGAACTTGACGATGGATATGTCTGTTTAACGATAGAACTTGACGATGGATATGTCTGTTTAACGATAGAACTTGACGATGGATATGTCTGTTTAACGATAGACCTTGACGATGGATATGTCTGTTTAACGATTGACCTTGACGATGGATATGTCTGTTTAATGATTGACCTTGACGATGGATATGTCTGTTTAACGATAGAACTTGACGATGGAATGTCTGTTTAACGATAGAACTTGACGATGGATATGTCTGTTTAACGATAGAACTTGACGATGGAATGCCTGTTTAACGATAGAACTTGACGATGGATATGTCTGTTTAACGATTGACCTTGACGATGGATATGTCTGTTTAACGATTGACCTTGATGATGGATATGTCTGTTTGACGATTGACCTTGACGATGGAGACTGGAACACTAGCAGATGGAGAAGCTTGTTGTGATTATTGCCTTCTACTTTGGGGTATTGAGGACATTCTAACAGTTTTAGCTTCTTAGTCAGGTACTCAGAAATAACCACACATGAGAGCTTCGATATGACAGTCATTGCATGCTGGTTCAAGTTTTTCATTAGGTCAACAGGACCACAAATATAAGGTAAGCACACCTTTACAACCTAATTAATCCTGGACTCCTACTCGCAGCTCCAGGATGACTTCAGAGTTCACACAGTTCAGTGTGTTGTCTAAGATGATTAATTGTTGATGTAAAATCTTCAGTGTTGGATTAAGTTTTTTGGCTCAGTGATCTTTTGACAATACTATAAAGTACGAGTTCTCGATCCAGCCGTTGACTTATTATCAGTAAAAGAAATGTTGGAGCTCTCCGTTTCTATATTCACTTTCGGATCTATAGCTCATGTTTGGATCCTCTGTTATCCGTTTTGCAAGAATAATATATCTTCGCAAAAGAGATACAATGTGAGTCGCCCTTTGGATGTCTCGTTGTTCACGCTTAGGACCTGAAACATAAATTGGCCCTCGGAAACCATTCAGACTACCTGTCACAATACGTACGAATCCCCAATTACTGCGTGATATGAAAATAGTTTTATACCATTTCGTTAATCGCCCATGGTAATACCCGACCACCCAGCGTACCACACCAATTGTGATAATATCGTTTTTGCAAGGGGTGACTTACTTGTTGGCAGTAAAGGTGGAGCATCATATCATAATTCGCCTAGGAGATCCAGCACACCTCTAACATCATGGTTACATTAATATTACCATTGCAACCAAGATCTCAGAAGAAGTTCAAAATTGTCCATGATCAGTTTTATTTCCGTTATTTAAATGGTGCTGTGAGATATGTTGGAAAGTGTTGCTTCAGACTATTCTGTTATTGTTGGCAACTGTTTCCATGAACGGTTAGTTTTATGCTTTATCCCAAAATACAACATGGTTTATAAGTGAAGACATAGACTTTGTGACAGCTGAAAGGTCAGATTGGCAACATTCATGTGTATCGCGACTCTGTGGTTTGGTCCATCCCGTCCATGACTGGCAATCAATATTTAGAGAGAGATAGTTATTTGAAAGCTATAACTTTGGTGACATTCCATCTTTGGATACCTAATGAATTGTTTTAATTACATGATTGATAACCTGTACAGATATTCCCATAATCTTTCCATTGATTTCTCGGTATCAGGGTGCAAGTACAGAAAACGCGATGTAATCGCAATTTAGTGTGGTTTGCACAATTCTTTATGTATCGGTAAAATATGTATACATTGTGGTTAAGTTAATTGTTCTCTGCGTATGGATGCATGTGCATGTTTGTATATAAATTGTAGTTTGTGTTGGTAGAGTTGGTTGTTGGATGCCATAGACACTAAACCCAGTAATCCCTTATTGTGGAGTGTATCTGACTTTGTTGTACCGTCATATAGGCGGGTGCTCCGAAAAATAAACGGAGGAATTTACGTTGTTACATACATACATGGCAGATACATTTTGGTGCAGTCAAGTGGAACATTTACAATGGGAAAGGAGACCAGCCTTGTTATCAGTCCTACTCGCCAGCTTCTTCAATGCCTGTTTGTCCGTGTAGCATCGTTAGCCTATCATCATCTTTAACACATATTAGTCATTCATTTTAGCCAAATGATTTGTGGGGAATCCTAGCCCTTCAATAATTTGTCTGTCCTTCCACAATCTTTGAAATTTAGCTTTCAGTGTATGATACTCAAACAATATGGTGAATGTTGGACCATGTTAAAACTAGAGTAAATACATTAATTAATCTCAGCAGAGGTATTTGTTTCTCTAATAAAAATTGATCTCCTGAGCAAATAAGATGTGTTGTTTTTTAATATCATTTATTTTTAAAGTATTATTCAGCCAGTGTCTGTCGCCGTGAAAATCCTATACTCCGTGATAAAATGGAGAGTTACATGTAAGATAACATAGAAATATTAGCTTTTAGCCAGCGGAAGGGGCATAACTCTTGCATCCTTCGGAGTGGTCAGTATTGGGTTAACGAGTCTCGAGAACGCTTTATCTCAATTAAAATATTTTCCAAAATCAATGTGATCCAACTGATTGCGTCAGAAAGTATTAAATGGAGTGCGCGAAAGTACAAACATATCCACACAACAAGTTTATCTGTCTTTGCATATTACAGAGTTAGCTCCCTTGCGGGTAGGTACCGATTGTTACGTCATTATTTTGTGAGCGCAATTCACGTCGTTTTCTCCGAAACGTATGACGTTACGCTCTCAAGCACATGACGTCACAATCAATACCTACCTGCAAGTGCAGATAACTCTGTAATATGTGTAACATGGAAGAAATACGCCAAATCCCAGATGTTTGACATACTGTTTTTATTCCTTCTTGTTAAAAGCTATACAATTTAGGCATTTGGTCTGCAAAAATACAAAAAGCATATCCAGTTGCAGAACAACAAATATAATCAAATTACACAGATAAAACTAAATAGGGAATAATTAACAATTAACTGATAACATATTCAGTTATATATAATAGAATGATAAACGATCTATTATAGTTCACACATTTATAATTACTATATACATTTGTCATATAACACCGAAAAACAGTATGTTTTACAGACAAGTGAATAGTACTCACAAATACACAAACTAATGATAACTCACCCTAAGAAAGGATTATGGAGTTTCAAATTCACATGATGGTTAATGTCCGCTATTACAGATAGTGCCTGTGAACAAATACAAGCATTCTGTAATGTACACAGATATACGAATAAAAAATACAATACAATAAAAATCTTCACATTATCGGATTCGAACTCACTACGTACACAGCTAGTTCAACACAATCGTCTACCACTCTATCGACTACGCTATCGAATCACTTACAAATAAATATACTGATAGGCATTTACAAAAAGCTACATGTCTATAAATATGATTAAACAAAGAAACGCATATAGTACGTATTCAAATGTCGAATCGATCGTGTTTCAAATATAAATGATCTGATAATTACATACATGTATATATATACGATCAAATATGAATAGATCTAAAAGTACTTACAAGATTCAAAAGATTCAAAGTCGTAACTTGGTTGATTATTGTAGATGTATTTAAATGCGTGCTAGCTGTCTTCTAGACGATCAGGAACTGACTGTATCATGTCCAGGATCATCTTGAGAAGATATCAAGTAGAAAATGACTTCAAGACATTTAGAGTGAGCACATGTGTATTGGGCGGAAGTCAAGTCAACAGCGTCTGCGCAGGCGCAGTACATGTTAAGTAAATATTACGGAATGTGATAGTTATAGTTACAAAAGCGAAACGCATATTGTTACACTGACCAGCTCTTAACAAGGAGTTATGATTTGAACTGACCAGTAGATCTGATTGGCCGAAATCTATCGTTACTTTCCGTAGTGTTTAATTTTCTTTAATTCGCTGATTATTTATAATCGTATAAAACTTAAATGATTACAATTAAAAAAAACATAGGCTATATATAAAATAACTTATAAAATATCACATATAGTTTTTGACTAAATGTCACATGACTATCACGTGACCTTGATAGTCTATATTTAAAATACATATAACAAATAAATACAAAGTATGTACAATTCACATTGTTACATTCTTCCCTGCTTAAGGTTGGTGTCTCAACAACCTTCTTAATTCAACAATACCGATACAACATTTGTTTAAAATGTACGTGTACAGTATTAGTTTACCAATATTCTCAATGTAATTTCAAAATAATTACCAAGCTAAGTAAGCTACGGAAAATATTTGAACAAAACATATTTATCATCTTGTACAACTCTAGCGCGTACACAACAAAATATTGTATCTGAGCTTTAAAACTAACCGTTTTGACTGAACACTGCAAAACTATAGAAATGTATATCACTTATACTGTGAAAAATCACTAAAACTCTCCTGTAGTGTTCGTCCTAACGAATTACTGATGGATGTGCCTAACATCGCAACAGCTTGACTAAAATCTTGGAAATTAGGAGGTGGGCCAGGCCTTACAATAGCCGACATCTCGTCGTTCCCGACCGTTGCAGGCTGCAATGCTGTCTTAGGGAGATGATGGGGGTTGGAAGGGGTCTTCCCCGAACACCAACTCTGGGTAGGGTGGGGTGTTTTCATAGGGGTTAAGGTGTGTTGATAGGGAGTTATAGTCTATCTCAGAATTGTTCTCAGTGCAAGATCACAGGTAAATCTCAGGTAAATCAACTCACCTGGTAGGTGATCAGCAAATCAGTAACTGTTATTGTCAAGATGCTGCAGAATGGTGTATAAAACAGAGGCATACTTCAGAAAAAATCATACTTGCCATGATATTTGAATAGAACGTTAACTATTCTAGATCATTCAATTTCATCATTTTTTATACTTTCCGACTTATTTTAGTTTTCAGATTTAGATTAATATACACTTTGTAAAACATCTGTACTAGAATTGTCGAATTTACAGTTTATTATTGATCTATACTTGACTGCATGTTATTTTTCAGTTTTCAAGGATGAGAATCTTCCTCTTTAATTCAGAGGATTTCTTCTGATTGGGCAATATTTAGGAGAAACAAATAATGTCAGATATGATCTAAAATATCATAAATTGACCCTTTTAAACACTTAGTGGAGGGATTTATCTTATAAGTGAAGATGTTTCCTCCCTTTGTTGATAGGATCGATCACTATTTTCATCTATTTTCTGTGTTATAAGCTTTTGATCGAGTAAGGCATTAAAACTTAATGTATAAGTTGAAAAAAATATGGAATTAAAGGTAAACTGTATGATTGGTTTGAAGCCTACTTATCTGACAGAAAACAACTCGTATTCATAAACGAATATCAATTACCCGGTGATGAAAAACCAATAAATGCTTGAGTACCGCAAGGTTCAGTACTTGGTCTTTTCTTTTCTTATTGTTTATAGATGACTTAACAGATAATGTAATATCTTACATAAAAATATTTGCTGATGACACATCTCTGTATTGATAATGATGATGACCTTTTACTGACAGTAATACATGCAGAGTTCTTGGATGATGATCTATCGTCAATTTCTTCATGGGCTGATAAAAAAAAAGATCATGGTCGGATCACATCTTTAATATTTTTGAAAAAGTTTCATCAAGACAGAACTTATTACGAACATTGAAACATAAACTAGATAGAGTCACCAAGAACTTTGTATCTCTCCTATATCAGACCAATTTTAGAAAATACAGACATTATTTGGGATACCAGAACGGAACCATTGACTTGATGACATAAGCCGACTCATGATCAGCATCACAGCTGCTGCACCTTGCTTAAATTGGCAGGAACTATTTTGCATATCAATTCAATTAAAAATATTTTATTTTATGTAAATTATACAAAATAGGATTGGGTAACAGGCAGTGCCTATATCAACCCTTTCCCTCTTCCACTAGTGTACAACATTTTATACAAATTAAACATTAACAAAACTGTAATATATCTTATGATGTATCTTATCATACCGTGTACATTTACGTACACAGAACTCGTATAATAGTTACAAACGCAATTCGTTATATAAACCTTACTGGAACGATATCTTACAGGAGAATTGGGATGCATTATGTTCATTTTATTTTTAACTTAGCGTATTTGATAGAGTAACTGTTTTATGTGAATATTTTGAAAGTATGTTTTCTGATAATCAACTTATCTTTTTAATGAATTGTGATGTTTTACAAGTTAGTTTTGCTAAATATATCTTTTCAGCGATGAGGAGAAGGCGATCTCTATAATAGTAATTTTGACTTATTATAACTTTAACTGATAATGTTGTTTTATTCACATATGTTGTTCATAATTTTAGTACATTCGTGTCTCGTAAGCCAATTAATGGCTGGGCATTTTTACTAATGAAGAAATTTTTTTTAATTGTAAATGTTGTGTAAAAATGTGTGACATTATTATGCATTATTATTATTATTATCTTATCATAGGTATGAGTATAAAAATTACCTGGTTGAAAAGTTACCTGAGTTGGTGTTAGATTTTGAAACAGACTATAACTAAACTTCAAAGGGTTCCCTACATAAACACCTCCCTTTGTCTTTACCAGAGTTGGTGTTCGGGGAATTCGCCGGTTGGAATGCATCCCTTTGTTCCGACGTTCGGATACCCTCCGTCTCCTTACTGGCCCTTGGCTCCCTAACTCCGTCTGAGTCTCTGACTCAGTATCTCTCGTGACGCACTTCTCGGGTGTTTGTCGTTGCACGACAGGTTGAGCCTGCTTTAATAACGTTTCGTCATTACTGTCACTAGTATAGCTCTCTGGACTCCCCTTCCCTGCGTTGTCACATCCTTGAGGGGGTCCGCTATACACACCCCAGTCATCCGAGTCATCATGGTCAGTTTCACTTGTATTCGACCTTATTTCTTTATTTTGTGCGCATTGGCTAGAATATCGCCGATTTCAGATTCGTGCGACGATTCTGTCTCGCCTCCCCTAGCCGCTTTAATGCTGTCCTCGGCATTTTTAACATCAACTTTGTCGCTTTCGACTGGTTCCTTTGTGTCTAGAATTTCTCTACGTGACGATGATTTCACGGGTCCAGCGCCATCAACCAGTTGTACTTGATAAACTTTGTCCTGTAGTTTACCAACAACTTTATATGGTGTTGATTTCCAAGCATCTTGTATTTTGTTTCGTCCTTGAGGGTGGTTTCGAAGGAAAACTCTAGTTCCAATAGGAATATTGTTCTTTTGTATTCCTATTCATGTACTCTGATCTTTCTTATGCTTTCTTTTTCAGTGTTGCCTCTGCCAATCTTCTTGATTCCGACATACGACGATGATGTAGGTCTAACCAATCATCCAACGTCGTTGTAAGATTGGCATGTGGTCGCCTGAATACGTGATCATTCGGTAATTTCGGATCGCGTCCGAATAGTAGATAAAATGGTGACATCCCCGTTGACGCGTGCGGCGTTACGTTGTAATTGTATACCAATTCCTGTAGATGTAAAATTGGGGGTTTCAGTGGGTTCCGCTTGGAGGGCCGGCTTCAACATACGACCAGGAAGATATTGATATCTTTAGCATCTCTTATTGTCGGATTTCTGGTTCTAATCAGTCCCTATAAAATATACAAATAACACTAATTAACACACAATCGAACGCACTCCAAGTGAGTACACTCACACTTACAAAACTCTCATTTAGATTCGGAGAATTCAAATATTATTGAACAATTTCACACATCTCCACAACAAATACAAATATCAGATTACGAGTAAAATTAAATGGATGTTTGATATTATTATCCAACACAACAACTTATACACTACATACCACGACCAAATAATACAAAATTATCATACTCGATCGGCAATAATCGATCGAGGAAAAAAAATATAAAAAAGTTACTGATATATGAAAAATAGATAATTTACTGATTTAGAAAGATTGAATTAGATATTCCAATAATTTATATTAGCCTAAACATATTTATGAAGTAAAACCATTATTCACTTACCCCGTGTATGGCACAAGGGACGTTCATAAAAAAAACCTGTTATAGCAACGACAAAGATAATCGTCCTCTCTATCAAGAATCCCAAATAGAAATGAAGAAAAAGAAATGAAGTAAGGCGGGAAAAGGAAAGAAAGAGTTAACGCGCATGTCGAGTCAAGTGGTCAATGTCCGTAACATGTACATATATTACTATATACATCGTATGTCCAGTATGCCTAATCGGGGCCTACTATCCACTATTCTACATACAAACTTACACGCGACGAAACCGAAAGTAGACGCGGACTTACGGAAAGAAATAACAAAAACACTGACAAATTCAATTAACATAATAAATTAATAACATATTAAATAATAAATAAGCATTCTCATTTACCAGGGTGTCACATTCACCCCCTGGTGCAGGAAATGTCGTCCCCGACATTCAAAGTACAATGTATAAAGACATGTAATAAAAAAAAAACACGCAATTAAAAAACAGGAAAATAAGATATTTCAGACTGAACTGCTAATGATCTTCAGTACAGCGTCCAGAATCTTTTCAGCCTCGGGCACCAATAACCCATTGGAGCTAAAGAGGCCAGGTATTTGACCTTCCGTTCCCAAGGATCATCTGATGTCCTGATAGCTGTCTGGAATAACACAAAATCACCATCCCGATATCTGGCAGGTTTCCGCCGCGTTCTGGCAGAACGACGGACCAACCGTATCCTCTACGCTAGTCACAGCCTCTTCGCGGACGTTCTCAACTCTTCAGATTCGGTATCTCCTGAGGAAGACGAGTCGGTCTCCGCCGGCATCCATGGTCGACTCATGGGATTTCACCGCAGTCGTGGGCCCGTCATACCAGAGTTGGTACTGCCTACCACTGGGTCTCCTTCTGATGTTGTCCTCTCAGGCAAGTAGACTAGTTCAATATCCTCGTCACTTTCTTCTGAACTACTCGAATCTCTCTCAGGGTTGCTCTGGAGACGAGTACGGTCAGACAGACTCTTGCGAGGCCTTGGCACTGGGACGGGTCTCTTTCCTTCATCTACTGAGGTGAGATGTCCCACGGGAAGTAACATGTTCCTGTGGAGAGTGCGTCTCCTACCTACACCACTCTCCCTCTGCACTATAAAAAACAGGAACATCTACGTTTGGCTGATCTACGACACTGTATATGTCTTCCTCCCATTTATCGGACAACTTGGTTTTCCTTCGAAAACCACGTTCTTTACGAGAACTCTACCTCCGACAACAACACAACCTCCTCTTACTCGACGATCGTACACATCCTTCTGTCGATCCTGTGCGGAGTAACATTCTTTACTGCTATGTTATAGGACTCCTTTAAGCGCATCCTCAAGTCCTCAGCGTACTTTGTTCGCGAGTGAAAATGAGAACCGAAGTCCATTCCAAAAGCTAGGTCAACTGCAGTCTGGGTTCACGCCCATACATTAAAAAGAATGGCGAGTAACCGGTGGACTCATTCCTGGTGGCGTTGTAGGCATGCACTAATGGTCCAACATTAGATTTCCAGTCACGCTTCTTATCCGGCTCCAGAGTGCCAAGCATGCTAAGTAACGTCCTGTTGAAACGCTCACACTGGCCGTTTCCCATGTGTGATAGGGCGTTGTCTTAGATTTTCCTATTCCACAGAGCTGACACAGTTCCTTCATCAGATTACTTTGGAAATTTGTACCCTGATCAGAATGAATTCTTTGAGGCATCCCATAATGGATAATGAAGTGGTTAAAGAATGCTTCGCTGCGCTTTTTGGCCGTCTGGTTCCTGGTTGGTATCGCAACGACGCGTATCGAGTAAAGTGATCGGTTATCACCAGGATGTGCTGGAAGTTACCCTTCGATGGCTCAAGCGTCAAAAAATCAATACATACCAACTCGAGCGGCTGAGTCGTAGAAATAGGACACAAGAGGTGCTCGTTCATGGTAGCTGATTTCCTCCTCAAACACCGAGGGCATGCAAGCAATCCATCTCTCAATATCCACTGCCAATGGAGGGCCAGTAAAACCTCCCGCGGCATAACGACAACGTCTTCGCAACTCCAAGATGTCCCATATCACTGTGCAAACTTCTGAGGACAAAGGAACCAGTTCTTTGTGGGATCACTAGTAGCCTCTGTTGGCTTCCATCACTCTGAACCTCCCTGTAGAGTATGCCACGTACCACCTTCAACGAATCGAACTGTTTAAAAAGGTTGGGATTCCATGCATCCTCCGGTACCTCCTTCCTTGTTGGTCTATGTCCGTCAAGCACATTTTCGATACACAGAAATATAACGGCATCCCTCCGCTGTGCAGCCCTAATGTCCTGATACTTCAGGTCGTCTAGGCTGTCGCAGTTGTCTAAGTCGGTGGTTCCATTGGCGGATAGACAGATGGGAATTAACAATGGGTGTTCATTCAAATTACAAACCCGCTGCTACGGACTCCTTTTCCATTACCTCCTTTGTGGGTAACCGTGAGAGTATATCGGCCACTACGTTTGTTTTCCCGGGTAAGTATTTTATGGTGAAGTTGAAAGCCGATAACGCAGCTAACCAACGGTGTCCGGTAGCATCGTGCTTAGCACTGGTCAGAACGTAAGTCAGCGGGTTTTATCTGTCTGTACTTGGAATTCGTGGCTGTACAAGTAGTCCCGAAACTTCTCTGTGACAGCCCACTTCAATGCCAGGAACTCCAATTTATGGGCGGTAGTTTCCTCTCAGATTTTGTTATCCCCCTGCTGGCGTACGCAATGACCCGTGATTTTCCATCCTGTTCTTGGGAAGCACCGCACCCAACCCTCTATGGCTTGCATCTGTATGCAGCTCGAATGGCCTGGTGTAATCTGGATAGGCAAGAGGGTGTCGACAAGGCAGTCTTAAGACAGTCGAAGGCCTCCTGCTGCTCCGCTCCCCACTTCCATCGTCCAGGTTGAGACGGCTTCTTAATACATTTCTTCTTTCTGGAACAGGCATAACCTCTGTCAAAGGCAAGCAATCCGAGAAAAATTCTTTTTAAATTTCCGGTAGTAACCGGCGACCCAGAAAACGACGAACATCTTCAGAGAGGGTCGGGCGTTCCCCAATCTTTGATCTTCTCTATCTTCTCGGGATCAGCTTCTATCCCTTCGGCAGACACGATATAATCCAAGGTACTTAACCTTCTGCTGGAAAAATGCGCATTTCTTTGGTGACAACTTTTATTCCGCATCTTGTATTCGGGTAAGCACTCTATCAAGCTTCTCAAGATGTTCTTCGAGAATGTCTTGCTGAATATAATAAGGTCGTCTAGAATATATAAAGCAATCCACCATGTGGAGCTCATCTAAACATTGCTCCATCAAGCGTTGATAGGTAGCAGGCGCATTGGCCACTGTTAGAGGACGGAATGGATGGAAGAATAAATCCACATAATGGACAGCATCGACGTGGTAATTATCAGGAAAGACCACCATATTCCTCTTATTATTGTGATGAACCAGGATTTCAGCCTGTTGGTGGACCACAGTCTCATCAGGGGGAGGTGGACATAGTAGTCAGGATGGCATGGTGAACGCCGGACCGCAATTGTTTCGCTGTGGACAGTACGGGCATTTGCGTGTTGGATGTCGCGTCATTATGGATCATAGTCAGCGTCATTTAAACTAGAGGAGACCTACGGTGAGGGCGTGTCCGTGGGTTGCTACAAAGCCAAGTAGAGAGAACAATATTGACTGCTATGGATAGGTTGAATGGGGATTGCAACATAGTAGATATAGTCTTGGAAGGGTTACCTACTAAGGCTTTGCTGGACACTGGAGCTACTGTCTCTAGTATCAGCGAGAAATTTTATCGTACTCATCTCAGCGAGCTTCCTCTATACCCACTTAAGGATGGAGCATTAAGGATACAGGTGGCTGGAGGCAACTTACTACCCTACCTGGGATATATAGAAGTTACAATTGGAATCGACAAGCATCACGTGGATGACAAGACTAAGTGTCTTCTTCTTGTTGTGCCAGATACAGAGTTTAACGACATGGTTCCTGTATTGCTTGGTACTAATGTCTTGTCATATTTGATGCAGCAGTGCAAGGAATGGTTTGGTATAAGATTCCTACAGGAAGCCCCTCTTACGACGCCATGGTACTTGTCGTTTCGATGCATATCAGTCAGGGAGAAGCAGTTAGCGCAGAGTAACAACCGTCTAGCTTTGGTTAGGAGTGCGGAGAATCGAAACATCATCATTCCTCCCAATGGACGAGTTGATCTGGCTTGTAAGTTGGACAGAGAAGTACCATATCCAGAGGTCTGTGCCCTGCTACAACCAACCAAGGGTTCTGTTATACCCGAGGACTTGGATGTGTCACCGACGGTCTTCACTTATAAATACCGGCGGAATGGAACTTTATTTGTTAATATTGCGAATATTACTACTCGGACAGTTGTAGTGAGTCCTCGTTCCGTGGTTTGTGAACTGCAACCGGTAACTATTCAACAACAGCTGGTGGGCAGCGATACCAAGAGGATTAGCCCGAGCGTGTTGGACCAAGTTACATTTTCACCCTTGCTTGACGACATTCTTCTGATGAGAGGGAAAGAATGCATAGCCCGATTCGAGGATATATTCTCAACCAGAGATCTGGATCTTGGTCATACGACAGCCTTTAAGCATAGAATTGAGCTGGAAGAAATGAAGTAAGGCGGGAAAGGAAAGAAAGAGTTAACGCGCATGTCGAGGTCAAGTGGTCAATGTCCGTAACATGTACATATATACTATATACATCGTATGTCCAGTATGCCTAATCGGGGCCTACTATCCACTATTCTACATACAAACTTACACGCGACGAAACCGAAAGTAGACGCGGACTTACGGAAAGAAATACAAAACACTGACAAATTCAATTAACATAATAAATTAATAACATATTAAATAATAAATAAACATTCTCATTTACCAGGGTGTCACATAGATATTCGGGCCATTTCCGTTTTTTTCTCCGGCGGTAAGGTTTTTAATAGATTGTGCATTGTTCTATTAAAGCGTTCGCATTGAGCATTTCCTTCCGTATTATACGGTGTTGTCCGCGATTTGGTAACGTTGTAGATGTTACACAACTCCTTAATGACGTTACTTTCGAAATTTCTACCCATATCACTATGGATTCGGTTTGGTATGCCAAATTTCAAAAACCAGTCTTTGACAAGAATCTTTGCCACTGTTGTTGCTTTTTGATCTTTTGTTGGAATGGCGGCGGAAAATTTCGTAAAAACGTCTGTTATCACCAACACATTTTCTCGTCCATCTGATGCTTTCTCTAGTTGCGTTAAGTCCATAGCAACAACTTCCATTGGCTGGAAAGCTAAGAGATGCGCCATTGGTGGCTTAATTGTTGCAACGCTCACATTGTTTTATCCATTTCTGAACGTCGCTTTCCATTCCAGACCAGTAACATCGCTTTTTGACTAAGGACACGGTGCGCTCAATTCCTTGATGACCTAATAAATTGTGTAGCGATTCCAGTATTGTAGGCCTCGTGGATTCAGGAGTAATAAATAAGAAGTTATTACCAACTTCTGGGTCCATAACTCTGTACCATAGAATTCCATCCTCTTCAGCTAATCGATCCCATTTACGCAGGATCTTACGAGCATGATTTGGCTCTTGACGTAGTTGTCTTTCCGTCGGTTTGTGTCCAGAGCGGACATTAACCATCATGTGAATTTGAAACTCCGTAATCCTTTCTTAGGGTGAGTTATCATTAGTTTGTATATTTGTGAGTACTATTCACTTGTCTGTAAAACATACTGTTCTTCGGTGTTATATGACAAATGTATATAGTATAAAGTAATTATAAATGTGTGAACTATAATAGATCGTTTATCATTCTATTATATATAACTGAATATGTTATCAGTTAATTGTTAATTATTCCCTATTTAGTTTTATCTGTGTAATTTGATTATATTTGTTGTTCTGCAACTGGATTTGCTTTTTGTATTTTAGCAGACCAAATGCCTAAATTGTATAGCTTATAACAAGAAGGAATAAAAACAGTATGTCAAACATCTGGGATTTGGCGTATTTCTTCCATGTTACATATGCTAATTCGGAATTTTGGTATGTTCTGCACGTCAACCCCGCATTCCTTTTGGCACTAACAACCACCTATTAATTTTAACTTGTGGGCATTAAGTTTAACTTACACGATTAATTGTGTAATGAAGCAATCTCAATTTATTTATTCATTTATTTGCGGGGGGAGGGGGGTCTCGGCTTACAGTAATACATAACTAAAAAATAGATAACATATATTATGTTCAAAATTGTCTGTCCTAGATCTCATGTAGACAATGCTCGCCGACTTATAAATTATGGTCACCCCTCGATCGTTTTCCTCCACGGAGAGTAACCCTACGATAAACCACAATAACCCGGACGTTCTTTAGATAAGGAATGGTAATATCAGGGGAAAGGTCCGGAATACCATCATAGCACTGTCGTCCGCCCGTTGTAGGAGGGGGTTGTCGGGAGGGGGAGCTACGGGAGAGGCCGAATATTGTCAATGGAGAGGTGCGTCTAACTACAATTCAATGCAACATTTAAAACCGAATAAATGTTTATTTGTTGTGTTTCACTGTTTTTTGTTTGTTTGTTTATTTTTTTTCTCGGAAGTCTAACTTCATCCTGTGATCCACTTGTATGTATGCCGTATAACAAAAACGGTATCACCTACAGGGAACCCTCAGCCCAGTATAAAAGCTTGAAATCTGATCGCTCTCAACTTTACTATTCAATGGTATTCGACATGCATAGAGAAAAATCTGTTGTGTTGTGTGTGTGTGGAGCGTGGTGTGAATGGTATCTATTATACACTGAGGGTCTCTGGGGCTAGCAATCCTCCCAAAATCTCCGGGTCGTGTTGTTCTGGTCAGAACCCTGGAATGAAAGGTGTGTACTACTACACGTGTATGACGTATAACAATATACCTGTTCTAATTAACGATAAACGTACCTGTTACCACCTGTCCCAAAGTACCAGTGCACTCTATATCATATATATATACTATACTCTATACTATAGATCTACTATGGTACTGTACACTGTACTTTTATACTGTACTCTATACTGTAGATCTACTGTGGTACAGTACATTGTACTTTTATACTGTTCTCTATACTATAGATCTACTGTGGTACTGTACATTGTACTTTTATACTATACTCTATACTATAGATCTACTGTGGTACTGTACATTGTACTTTTATACTGTACTCTATACTATAGATCTACTGTGGTACTGTACATGGTACTTTTATACTGTACTCTATACAACATATCTACTGTGGTAATGTACATTGTACTTTTATACTGTACTCTATACTATAGATCTACTGTGGTACTGTACATTGTACTTTTATACTGTACTCTATACTATAGATCTACTGTGGTACTGTACATTGTACTTTTATACTGTACTCTATACTATAGATCTACTGTGGTACTGTACATTGTACTTTTATACTGTACTCTATACTATAGATCTACTGTGGTACTGTACATTGTACTTTTATACTGTACTCTATACTATAGATCTACTGTGGTACTGTACATTGTACTTTTATACTGTACTCTATACTATAGATCTACTGTGGTACTGTACATTGTACTTTTATACTGTACTCTATACTATAGATCTACTGTGGTACTGTACATTGTACTTTTATACTGTACTCTATACTATAGATCTACTGTGGTACTGTACATTGTACTTTTATACTGTACTCTATACTATAGATCTACTGTGGTACTGTACATTGTACTTTTATACTGTACTCTATACTATAGATCTACTGTGGTACTGTACATTGTACTTTTATACTGTACTCTATACTATAGATCTACTGTGGTACTGTACATTGTACTTTTATACTGTACTATATACTATAGATCTACTGTGGTACTGTACATTGTACTTTTATACTGTTCTCTATACTATAGATCTACTGTGGTACTGTACATTGTACTTTTATACTGTACTCTATACTGTAGATCTACTGTTGTACTGTACACTGTACTTTTATACTGCACTCTATACAACATATCTACTGTGGTACTGTACATTGTACTTTTATACTGTACTCTATACTATAGATCTACTGTGGTACTGTACATTGTACTTTTATACTGTACTCTATACTATATATATACTATGGTACTGTACACTGTACTTTTATACTGTACTCTATACTATAGATCTATTGTGGCACTGTACATTGTACTTTTATACTGTACTCTATACAATAGATCTACTGTAGTACTGTACATTGTACTTTTATACTGTACTCTATACTATATATATACTGTGGTACTGTACACTGTACTTTTATACTGTACTCTATACTATAGATCTACTGTGGTACTGTACATTGTACTTTTATACTGTACTCTATACTATAGATCTACTATGGTACTGTATATTGTACTTTTATACTATACTCTATACTATAGATCTACTATGGTACTGTACACTGTACTTTTATACTGTACTCTATACTATAGATCTACTGTGGTACTGTACACTGTACTTTTATACTGTACTCTATACTGTAGATCTACTATGATACTGTACATTGTATTTTTATACTGTACTCTATACTATAGATCTACTGTGGTACTGTACACTGTACTTTTATACTGTACTCTATACTATAGATCTACTATGTTACTGTACATTGTACTTTTATACTGTACTCTATACTATAGATCTACTGTGGTACTGTACATTGTACTTCTATACTGTTCTCTATACTGTAGATCTACTGTGGTACTGTACATTGTACTTTTATACTGTACTATATACTATAGATCTACTATGGTACTGTACATTGTACTTTTATACTGTACTCTATACTATAGATCTACTGTGGTACTGTACATTGTACTTTTATACTGTACTCTATACTATAGATCTACTGTGGTACTGTACATTGTACTTTTATACTGTACTCTATACTATAGATCTACTGTGGTACTGTACATTGTACTTTTATACTGTACTCTATACTATAGATCTACTGTGGTACTGTACATTGTACTTTTATACTGTACTCTATACTATAGATCTACTGTGGTACTGTACATTGTACTTTTATACTGTACTCTATACTATAGATCTACTGTGGTACTGTACATTGTACTTTTATACTGTACTCTATACTATAGATCTACTGTGGTACTGTACATTGTACTTTTATACTGTACTCTATACTATAGATCTACTGTGGTACTGTACATTGTACTTTTATACTGTACTCTATACTATAGATCTACTGTGGTACTGTACATTGTACTTTTATACTGTACTCTATACTATAGATCTACTGTGGTACTGTACATTGTACTTTTATACTGTACTCTATACTATAGATCTACTGTGGTACTGTACATTGTACTTTTATACTGTACTCTATACTATAGATCTACTGTGGTACTGTACATTGTACTTTTATACTGTACTCTATACTATAGATCTACTATGGTACTGTACATTGTACTTTTATACTGTACTCTATACTATAGATCTACTGTGGTACTGTACACTGTACTTTTATACTGTACTCTATACTATAGATCTACTGTGGTACTGTACATTGTACTTTTATAATGTACTCTATACGACATATCTACTGTGGTACTGTACATTGTACTTTTATACTGTACTCTATACTATAGATCTACTATGGTACTGTACATTGTACTTTTATACTGTACTCTGTACTGTAGATCTACTGTGGTACTGTACATTGTACTTTTATACTGTACTCTATACTATAGATCTACTGTGGTACTGTATATTGTACTTTTATACTGTACTCTATACTATAGATCTACTATGGTACTGTACATTGTACTTTTATACTGCACTCTATACTATAGATCTACTATGGTACTGTATATTGTACTTTTATACTGTACTCTATACAACATATCTACTGTGGTACTGTACATTGTACTTTTATACTGTACTCTATACTATAGATCTACTATGGTTCTGAACATTTTACTTTTATACCGTAAACAAACTTCATTTCGTGTGCGTATGGATTTTGGGAGATAATCTTTACGAATGGATTTGGGGGAGACAATCGGTACGGATGGATTTGGAGAGACAATTGGTACGGATGGATTTGGAGAGACAATTGGTACGGATGGATATGAGGGAGACAATCGGTATGGATGGATATGGTGGGGGAGAAATCCGTACGGATGGATATGGGGGAAGAAATTGGTATGGATGGAATGGGGGAGACAATTGATACGTATGGATTTGGGGCGACAATCGGTACGGATAGATTTGGAGAGACAATTGATACGTATGGATTTGGGGAGACAATCGGTACGGATGGATTTGGGGAGACAATCGTTACCGATGGATTTGGAGAGACAATCGGTACGGATGGATTTGGGGAGACAATCGGTACGGATGGATTTGGAGAGACAATCGTTACCGATGGATTTGGAGAGACAATCGGTACGGATGGATTTGGGGTGACAATCGGTACGGATGGATTTGTGGAGACAATCGGTACGGATGGATTTGGAGAGACAATCGTTACCGATGGATTTGGGGAGACAATCAGTACGGATGGATTTGGAGAGACAATCGGTATGAATGGATTGGGGAGACAATCGGTACGGATGGATTTGGAGAGACCATCGGTACGGATGGATTGGGGGAGACAATCGGTACGGATGGATTTGAGGAGACAATCGGATGGATTTGGGGAGACTATCAGTACGGATGGATTTGGAGAGACAATCGGTATGGATGGATTGGGTTGACAATCGGTACGGATGGATTTGGAGAGACAATCGGTACGGATGGATTGGGGGAGACAATCGGTACGGATGGATTGGGGAGACAATCGGTACGGATGGATTTGGATAGAGTTAAGGAATATCGATGTGTTATATCACAAAGGAAACGGTGTCAGGTATAGCTAGGATAATAATAAAGGCATCTATGCTATTGGAAGGTCCATCCTTTAGCTACATTTACATATGATTAATCAACTTTTACAATTAATCAAATTCTGTTAAACAGAAAGGCAGCCGACATTAATTAAGTACATTGTCTACAGCTATGTACGTATGGCCGTCTAATGACGACAAAATACAGAAAATATGTAACCTACTTTTACTATTTTGTTTGTAACTGATATAGACGGCAAATATATAAAGTTTATCCTAAGGGGCCTCAGAACATGCCTCAGGTACAGAAGTTAAAATGTGAAGTTAATTACGGACATGATGTCACGACCTCCGGGCACATGATGTGTTTCCGACATTCTGTAACACCTCGTCATGTGGTGATAATATAGATGTCACTGTATGTGTGATCGCTTCATCTGTATAACGTGTACCCGCCAGGGCTGTCTTTAGGGTGGAAATAAAACACAATATAGACAATATATAGGTAGGTGTGTAACTATACATGTGTAATATATCAAACTAAACCACGTGTTCCATCTCTCTATCAGATAAAATCCCAACCCCATCCAATCATCAGCATCTAACACGCTGGTCAACATCAAAGGTAGAGCAGGTAGGGCAGGTAGGGGGTCAGTGAGGTGACGCACTTGGTAGTTCAGGTGAGCTATTTGGTAGTTCAGGTGAGTTATTTGGTAGTTCAGGCGAGATATGTTGATAGTTCAGGTGAGATCTTTGATAGGTCCATGCATTTAGCCGGCGGCCTGATGCAGGTAACTAATTCTGATTAAGGATTCGCTCTGCGCAGCCGGCCCCAAGCCCGTGTAGAGAAAGGAGGAGGGAATAACCCCTGGTTACTAACAAGTCCAGAGTAGAGGTTGTTACCTAAATCAGGACAACCAAACCAACCAACATGGTCGCCTCCTTTACCATTTCCTATCCCTCACTGTGTGGATGTGTCCCATCTCTTAGCTCCAGCTAATGACGTATATTGACACACGTGACGTATTGGAAGAGACACGACAGGTATGCCAGTCCTTTATAATTGGTGACAGGTAGAAGGGACATGATCGAAGATACAACAGTCATTTATTTTCTTTATCATCAGCTCACAACGATAACGCCGCGATAAGGCGGAACATTGTGATATTTTATAAAATACACCTTGAAATTCATTAGTATTCACAACAACGACGGAGAATCATTTCCATAGAGATTTTAATGTTGTCATTGTTACCAGTTATTTTTTATGTACAATTTGCTTATTATTTTCTTACTAGTAATTTAAATTGACGAAACGGTCGAAATCGATCACATAATTTCAATACTTTGACTGTTACCCAGCAGTTCTAGTCAGTGATATAATATTACCACAAATAAAGTAATGTTTCCTTATTGTGCGTCCGATGTACATAGTCCTAATAATATCCCATGTTTTTGAATCAGTTGACATGACCGACTTTTAATACTAAATATATCCCTTGATGAACAAGATACACGTCCGATTAGATAGTTTAGCCGTGTGATCATATCATACATTTAATATGTCCCGTGTATTATCACACAAACCGAAACAAGGTGTGCGAGTTCTACAGGTAAATAAACCGGTAGCTGAAATAGCACTGGGGCACCGCCCACTGAATAGCGTTCGTGTTTGTCGCCAGAGGTCGCTTTAGTTGGCGCACCTGTATCAGGTATACACTATCGTCGGGTGGCAGCCATTCCATGCACACTCTGTTCGTTAAATTCATTTAAATTTGAATGTGGATTGGTGTTTCATAAATAAGAAGAGGGATATATATATATTCTCCTGTAATAATTTCAGTTCGGGAGAGGATGCCACGGTAAACTTGGTGTTTGTAGGTAAGTCGTGTGTCGGACGGTGGCTCGTCACAGCTCCACGCCTGCTGGTCAGCATCCGGTTTCTGTTCATGGGTACGGGACAGGTTTGAAACTCTCTTATCCCGTATAAACTTTCACCAAATATTGTATATCATAAAGTCGTGGTGGTGTCACTGACTTGTAACCATCACACAGGCATATTTATAGACTCCATCACACTTCAATGACCTTGTTTGTAAACGTGCGCGACAAATGCATGCTCCTTGTACCACGCGCGCACGCTGTTTACTCGTGACATACATGTCCCTATGAGGGGTTCTAGGCCCTACTAGCAGGTACCCTGTGACAGTCTCGGTCCAATGTTTAATGGTGTCTGGTAAGGTCTGTATTAGTGGTTCAATTATGTGGGTTGGTTATTTACAAGATACCAAACCTATATGGTTGCATGGACATGGCCAATTTTGAATGTTGGATGACATAAAGAAAATCTTCAGTAACTCATTTGTCTTTGCCTACAACGTACCTTTATTACCTGTGATAAACCTAACCCTACATCATGAGTATAGGATACCGCTAAGTTATATTTTAACTTTTGAAGGAGAAGGTTAGATCTGTAAATCTTGTAAGTTTTGCTGTAGATTTTGCCTGTTAGTGACCTTATTTCTTGCACCTTTGGTAAACTAAAAATGTTGATATATACATAGTTTATTTTGATAATTACAAAATCCTATAACCATACCATTAAGTTAACTGTGAAACAAGCTATGACGAAGTTAATCAAAGGAAATATCATCCCTGACAGTATAACATACGTTTGTGTACAAACTTAATTTATTGGTCCTTGTAACGCAGTCTGATATACTGTTACAACTACTTGAGAGGCAGTTTTACCATGCTGTCCAGGTAGACCCCCTCACACTTCAGAGGTACCTGGCCACTGGTATAGAAGCACCTGTGTCAGTAAGGCTGATTACATAGATGATTGGTATTTACACACCAGTCTTTAGTGTTTATATTAGTCCTGTCACTGCCCAATCCATCATTCACTGTATCCATACTTCCCTAACAGACCTGGATCATCGCTATGGAATATTAATACCATGAGTGGTTGTTTATGGTCATAACCTCATTATTGGAAAACAATAATATCACTGTGACTCTCTAGATCATGCTGACTTGTTATACCTCAGAGTGAATGTATGGCTGCAAACCCAATAGCATTGTGATATGATATATACATGTACGGTGACTGGCAGATTTACTTCTGTCCCGTAAATATAAATATAATAATAGATTTATGTAGTGTTTAAAGTGTGCGGAGATTATTGTATTGTGGTTACGGAGTAAACAATTGTTTCCGTCTTTGTAGAAGTAGTTTTATCTTTTATTTCATAGAATCATGAATTCTACATCAGGTTTGGTTATAATAAACTCAAACTTTTTCTCCAAACATAAGTTATCAGGATTCAGTGAGTTAATTAAGACAGAGGACCCAGTTATGTCATGCAAATGAACTTCAAAATGCAGAGTTTTGTACTGAATAAGATCAAAGTGACATTATAATCATGCCATATTACTTCTGCCTTTTAAGAAACATTTAGTTTCATGCATTTCTTAAATGCTCCTCCCCAGCTTTGGTATGTCTACTAGGCAGGAATGTGTTTTCATGTTCAGAATCACCTATATCAGGAAGTCATTAGATAAGCTGGGGCTATTGAAAAGCATCAGTTACTGAAATAGATATTATACATTCACTTAGTCCTGGCAGATTACCCGGGAAAGTTTGATATTATTTGCCTTTAACCTCTAGGGTCTTTGACTAAAGAGGATAAGCCACACTTTATCAACCATGGTGTAAAACGCTGTCCAAGGTGACTTCCTGTACGGATTAAATCATCGTTTACGATGCAGGAATGTTGAGTCATGCAGGTGCCCTTCTGTAATAGTGAGTTTTCTATCCTACTATAGATTTCAATGTTTACAATTCAATTCACCTGGACGAGTTCTCTAACAGGTATATAATGCATATTTCTGAGCCATTCATCTAGAGATTGAACAAAAGTCATAACATGAATGGTAAGTTAATCTAAATCAAGTTTGAATATTTTATGACAAAATGATTGAAACCATAAATGTATTCATGATTTAAGATGATATCATAGTTGTATTTAGACATAGATAACGGTGTGGTGTGAGGGGAGTGGTTTTACAAACTGTGACACATTGCAGAGTTTATATAATACATTTATATGCTTTTTTTTCCCTAAGCCTATGCATGCTCACAATCTTTAGTTTTAAGGACGTCTATATACATAACATTTCATTGTGTCACAAGGATAAAATGGAATGATTGTAGAAATCAAGTCGAGTATTGTTTCCATCAAAGTCCAGAATACCATATTCAGCATTTTTGTTGTGTTTCACTCATACTAGCAATATTTAGTCAGGATTACTCAGGATAGTCTCCAATTTAAAACAAATTGTTTTTTTTTTTAAATGGTTTATTTTCACACTACAAAAGTTCTCCAATCTCCATGTATGATGTAAGTGCTCTCTTGAAAAAAAGCTCACTTTTGCAGGATGAATTTAACATTTTAGACACTGCAGATGGCTATAGTCTAAATAAAGTATAAACAGAGTTAAGGCCCTTTGATACCTTGTTCTGGTTAGGTCCTCCAACCAACGATTCCAGAATGCATATGAAGCAATTTTAGGATAAAAAAGTCAGAATCAAAATTTGAGGCCATTGCTTGTGAATAAGAGGACAGGATAATTAAAAGTTGTTTATATCATGTTATAGGTACAGAAAGGAGATATGTGAACGGGGTGTAGGTTAGAGACAAAACACAACCCTTAAGCTGAGTTTCTAGGAACCAGGATTTATTGGAAACATTACAAAAAACCCTATAACAGATACAAATAAACAGATTACACACTAACCAATACATACACACGTTATCTCATATACATGACATATCAAAAAGGGACGTAACTCTTACAATTAATCTGATACACATCTCGTATACTGATACAAAATGCCAAAGTAAATTATATTATCATTTGCACAATATACGCAAACTATACAGTACATGAAATAGCAGATAATGTAGCGTACCTGTGTGTGGCGCAAGGTATGTAAGATCCCCTTTACATACAAGGTGATTACGGTACATGTGCGGGGTGAGGCTCACGTATATAACATCAATCTACAAACAACACAATACACTCATTTACAACACTATTCCACACAGATGACAGGGACTAAATATTCAAAATACACCATTTTCACATGGATCATAGCAATCTGTCGGTGATCCATATACAATATATGAATTAAAAAATATTCATCGGATCTTTCTCCTGATATGTATATTATACGTAGCTTTACCGCTACATATAAAGATAATACAAATAGATATAAATAAATATAAATAGGTGATGTTATGCGACATTTTATATACAACTACTTACATTCAAGCTGTTGGCGTCACATTACAGTCAGTCTATTACACCGTCCGCTCTTACAGACGAACTCCCGCCAACTGTCCGTAAAACCACATAAAGACAATGACCACAAACACTGACCAATCAAAACGCTAGACCTACACATGACCAATATGACGTTACAGACACCAACGACACCAAACGACAAAGTACCTGACACACGGACGCCAATCGTAAATACGCTCGGACACGACGACTTAAAATAAATCAATACAAGTCCTACAAACAAAAACAATAATTAACACAAAGCTATATAAAAATGTCCCTCCTACAAATATATAAATGATGTAAGACATACTGGCTAGCCTCAGTGAATGCTTGTAGTAAGGGTATAAGGTGATTCGATGGCTTGTTTTTTTAGCCTCATTTGCTTTAGGTATTTCAATTTGCTATATTTACTTTTATTAAATCGGTTTTTACAAGAAGAAACAAAGCCTTGAGTATTTTGAGCATGAAAAGTAGTGTGTGAACTGCTCATACCTGGTTCATTGTAGGTGACTGTTGCACCTGTAGCCAAGTAGTATACTATATAGTGTGTAAACTTGTTTGTAAATCTATAGTGGAAAGTTTTGTTTATGTGTATTTAATGCTGTATCTATTTTCTTGTAAGTATAATGATTGACCCACCCAGCACTGGTACACATATACTTTACTGGGTATAGGAAAGAGGCGGGGTCCACTCTAAACTTTCATGGAATGTTGGTACGTGTTAAAATACACATATCCTTTTATATTTATTGGGGTGTGAAACCACAGTACATTGGGTGTCTTACCAAAACAAAGACTTGACCCAAAAATCCTTATATACCCGACAGTGTGTATTATACCCGACAGTGTGTATATACCCCATAGGGCAGTCGGAACACTCTGATTTTATAAGCTAAGATCATAATGTCTCATATTGAATATCTAGGCTAAATATGGACGATTAAATATCTTGGTGAAACTTTGAGATTACTTTTGAAATCTTTGCAGACAATTTTTTGTCATTCAAGTTGAAACATTACACCAAGCAAGTAAGAATTTCTGAGGTACATTGTACCTATTTTCAGCTGCAATATTGCAGTTTATCTCATATAAATTTGATAAACGTTAAAAATATGTTTGTGTAATGTGTATAAAATACATATGAGGTATTTGTATCTTACTTTAACCTTGAAAAGGGTGAGTGATCCATGGTGAAATACTTTCCTCGTCTACAGCATACCTGAGGCAGGTAAATTTACATAAACCACACATACATACAGAATGTACACAATGTAAATTACAATATGCACTTAAAGCAGAGATTGTGTAATGGAGAGAAGCCTGATAGTAGTAAACGATATGTGTTGTAAATACAATGACATAGATTTATTGTACCAACAAACCTCAAGGTCACACAGTCTGTCCTACCTCATGATGTAACTGTTCAAAAAATGTACAGCCATGATTGAGTGAGAGGTACATTTTAGGTGACCTACGTCTGGGCCACTGCAATAGAAACCTGAGGAAGCATGTCTCAATTGGGGCATACTGTATCCTCCAGTAGACTATTTCTCCCCACTATATTGGGGGGGGGGGTGTTAAAATTTATTTGTAAGGACTTACATCCATCATGGTTCCCTCAATATGTAGAGATTACGGGACAACTATCTACTGGTACAGTATTTAAATGAGCACTAAAATTTCTGAAAACTTGGGAAGCATTTACTGTAATGATTGACAAATTAAATTTCAAAACTTACTTTCACAAGCAGCTAAAATTTTAGCTAATCGGGCATCTTTATCATTTTTTTTAATGTCTTGTCAGAGTGAAGGCAGTCCCCCCACCCCCATATCGCATGGAATACCTCCTCTGTAAGTGATCCCACCTCACCCCTAACATACAGTATGCCAGGTCACCAGATTTGAAGAGGCAAAATATTTCCCATTGATAAGGGGAATATTTATTTACAAGCGTCCCATATCTGTGGATCTAGTCATGCTCGGGGTGGAAGCTGTCAGCACACTTTGTCAATGGCCAGCCTGTGGGCTGTGTGCATGTGTAGTGTTGATCAGTACTGATTAGGGAATATAGTGTACTGATGTAGGTAAACTCTCCAGGTAAGTACTTAACATCTTACATACAAAACTACTATATACAATTATCCATCATCCTTTGATATCTGCATGAAATATAACAATTAACCTTAGGTATAACTCCTCGTTTTTGCATTTTCTTTATACATGATAAGTACTTCTACTGTGCATTAAGTTATTTTATCCAATTTCAATTGAGGAGTTGTCATTAATGTTTTCCTTCTACAACTATGAATAGATACTTTGATATAGTTGAATATTTTTTCTGTATTAGTCATCAGAGTAAATCACAATGTTTAAAAAGCTGTGGACAGGTACAGATTAAAATCTTCTTCAGAACAAGATTATTTGCTATATAAGACCTTGATTTGAAGTTTTAGATCAGGATTTAAATGGTAACTTCATGACCTCAGTACATATCTTGACTTGTAAATCATTCAAGCTGTTTACCTTCAAAGAATCTGGCTTGTTTACTAACTGGTGGCCTTAAAATTCTGACCAAGTTACTCTACGACTGGACAGGACGGTAGAGGACATTGGAAAAAATAGTATTGGAAATTGTTGATATCAAGTTAAGGATCTCTAATCAATATTGTACAGTATTAATTACACTAATAACAATTGTATTAACTTAGTAATATATCTCCTCTGAAGAGCAACCCCATTGATATTATTGGCTATTGATGTCAAAAGGTTCATTGCTATCATTGTTTTAGTCATTGGTCAGTTTTTGTGGTGTATTCATAGCATTGCTGTGACAGGTTGGTGGTCACTTTTTGTGGTGTACATATGTAACACCTTGTAACACCTGACAGGTAGGAGTTAGTGCCCTGATTTGGGAACATTAGTAGGTATGTGTGGGGATACAATACCTGTCTGTGTTGGTGCTGACAGACAGGACATACCTGCCCATCCATCACTACCTGTCCAGCCTAACCATCTAGGCTAACACATCTCAGTGTCTCCTGATATACTTCTGATTGTAACACTGGAGTTAATGATAATAGTAGAACATCCTCTTTTAAGTTTCTCAGGTTTCCCTTGTCTAAATGTCTCCATTGACTTCTGTTCTTCAATCTAGCAGTCATTTCCCAGTTAGTAGCCAAGGTATGAAGGTTTGGGATTAGTATATATCCCTGGGTTGATCGAAGCATACAAGCACGATCAAGTATGAATTTGTGACATGTCTTTGCTGAGTGTAGTTTCAGTTAGATAACACTATAATGAGTGCAGGGAACAGGTATTTTTGTCAGTGTCTTGAAGTTTTGTTTATATGATATGCTCTGCTTCTAATTAGTAATTATACCAACACATGATAATGCAGATGATAAAAAAGGTAGACATGTTTTTCATCCACATGATTTGTTCTATTGACAGGATTATAGTTATGACGAGGTGGGTGTGGGGACAATTCAATGTCCCTGCTGTTGTCATTTATTATTCTTCATGGCCATTGGTGTATTGCAAAAAAATGGTTGTCCATGTTAGTAAGAATATCAATATTATTATTTATTCTAGCTTGCTTTTAGTGTCAAAAGTATGGTGAAATGTGTGCCATGCCATTGTAAATTAAGTAAACAAAACAATGTAAATAAAGTTTCTGTAGTAAATTCTCAATGCTTTTTACAAGTTATAAAAGAATAGCTTGGGAGAAGATTTGTCCTTATAATCCTCTGGTAAACCATTTGATAAGTAATAAGGTGTAAAAGCTTAGGAAGGGCTTCCTTGTAAACAGTTTTGAGCTACTACTTGCTAAAATGTAAAAGTTGAGTCTCAAAGATTTAAAAAGATTTCTTCTTCATAATTAAAAGAAATGAATGGTGTACTGTATTAATATGACTGGTCACGAGTGGTTCAATCTCCCTTACTTTGGAAATATTGGTGATATGTAAGCAGATAGAATGTCCTGTTTTGTATAACAAGTGAACCAGCTGTTCTTTGGATATGTCAGATGAATCTGATAAGACTAATTAGAATTCTGAGGTCTGTTTGATATTCCTGTATAGAAATGCCAAACTCAAATTTGTGATGAGAAGACCTTTAGGTATGTGTTAAGGAATATCACAGTTTTGTTTTATGTTAAATAAAACTTATAGATATCTTGAACTTGATGAGAAATCCATATTTGATTGGATTGTTTCAGTGTTTAATGAATCCATATGTAAATAAATATAATCCTACAGGTGGTTATAACTGAAAGTTTGGTGTGAACAAGGACATTCCTCGACACCATTCCTACATACTTGTCATATTTCATCAACAGGCCTTTGTAGTGCTTTCATCCATGAATAGTGTCTATGGACATGAAATAAGATAAATGTATTCTTTGGGTCACTGGTTTGGTAATCAGAAGTCCAATGTGCCCTACACACTGTCCGCCATTTATATTCACCAATCTCAGCGTGGTTGAATGACAGCAGGCTTTTGTATACTGTTTTAATTCATAGGTGTCTCTGCCTATTATAGATTCCTACTATATGGAAATGAAATAAATATCCACAAACTAATGGAGATGTTATGATAATTAAACATTTTACCCTGTCCTTTGCACATATTTAATTAACAAATGAGAATCTCTAATGATAGTATTTAAATTTTACAGCTTATGCTAATTATTAGCCCTGAATAATCACATAATATATTATTTTCACAATATTTAAGTAATGGTCAATTTAGCCCTGTCTAAATGTCTGATTGTGAGTAGTGGCTAGGCCTGTTTCCTTATTAGATTAAAGAGGAGTAATTGATCCCTGAAGTTGAAATTAAGTTTCAGTTCCATGTTTGAATGTGCTTGATCTCGTCATCTATACATAGCTAGCTTTTGAATTTAGACATTTAACAATTTTAACGCTCTTCAGGCTTTTTCTCACATGTATTTCCTGTAATATCAGTCAGATTTGTCTCTGTAAAAACTTGATGTTTTTTATGTCAGGAAATGTCCATCATGTAAAACAAGATGTTTACTAGCTAGTAATTCTGAAGTAATAATAGACGGGAGCACTGACCCCTGGATATGTAACACTGACCTGTGGGCAGGTACATGTAAAGACAGGTGAGAGACGTCCAGCGGAGTTAAGACTATGGTCCACATATTATAGGGATAGTAAGTAAACAGTGTCATTGAATGAGGGAATAATGTTTATGCATAAAACCGATTCCGTGGTACACAATACACATTTACATATTTTACCTCTTTCAATCCTACCTGTAATGTTAGCATCTTGGATTACAGGTGTCAACAGATACTAGAATGTTAGGAAATACAAGTTACTGCTATTTCTTAAATGTCTTAAAGCAGGTGCTTAAATCATTTACACAATTCGTCGTGAAAAGTTTAACATGATAATGGCAGAATTCATTCATTTTTAAGTTAGTGTAGGCGACACATTTCTTCATTATTGTGGGAGTTCAATTGACTTTACAAAAGGTCAACGTATAGGTCATGTAGACAATGTCCTAAGTAGTTGAGTAAATCGCAGTATAATTATATCCAAGTACTACTACTTTATACTATGAACGGGACCAGTCGGCTGGAATATGTCTGAAGTCAGCAGGAACAAGTTGGCATAATGTCAATATCACATTGTGGATTATATCGTGTGAGGTTGGATTGATTTTCAAAACAAGTGATCGTGATTTTTAGTTTTGATTGAGCCTGGTAATCTGTCTCGGTATGTGTTAGTAGGTACTACATTGTCAACATGCAGTCTCAGATTGGAGTAATTAAGTTACCTACAATTTAATGACTGGCCTGTCAGGCTGGGTAGTTTATGTATATATATGGAGATTTGAGGTCAGGGTAGTTATAGTATCTGGGAGGTACACAGCCACTGATATAGGTCTCAATATTTACATTGGCACACAGCTTTATTGGCCATTGTTACAGCATTACGCTGATTAACAGTACTCGTAAGGTAAACAGTCTATACCAGGGCTGATAATTGTGACTTAAATCCTGGCTGTTTTTTTTATATGTCCACATACTCCAGGTTAAGACAATTTTATTGAAAATAAATTTATGCAATACAGGGTTTTGAAATCCTAAAACAATGTGGGTAAAGTAAAGTATGACTTCACGAAACTCACGTCAAATGATGTTGTAATCACTGAATAGTGGGACTAATAAACGGTGAGTTGTACTTTTCCCCGTCATTTTGGAATCTCGAAACCCCTGTATTGTACATTGAACGGGAGAACTGAACATGCCTCTTGATTATATTTTAATATCCTTCGAGACACAGTAAGAAATTTTCATTTTATTTTACTACTTTATATTTCACAGCTACATATTATGGAAAAGAAATTGGTTTACAGTATATGATGTCTTAAAGCTTTTCTTGAATTAATTGTTATTGGTAGTTACTGTAAACCAACTTTCATTCAAGTGTAATTTACTTTTGTGAATTTCACAATCCAAGTCAATTCACGAAAGCTTTTCTCCACAAATTAATATTTACGACGTTGTATATATTGATTGGAATTATCATTCAGTTGTTACATCAGCAAATTTTTATCATCATGGACTTGTTTTGAAATGGAAATCGCAAAATTTAGTAGTCAAGAAAGAAAGTTGATTTACAGTATTTGGAGTTTACGAGCTCTAAATCATTATCTTCAACATCTTAACTTGTTCTCTTGAAATGGAGATGTTAAAAAAGCTCAGATGTTAAAAAAGCCCAGCATTTTGATTTTGAAACAGTATGGAATCCTTACTGTCATTAGGAAATACCATACAATCATCGTCAGTATAAAACAATGAAGCATTATGTACATGCAGATCTACATTATTATTTCAACTCAAAGACCATGTTTGATTAGTAATGTGGAGTAGATTAATTCAACTTGCTCCCAACCAAATTTCACATACTGAGTAATTTAAATGAAATATTTGGGTATATGAGATAACCTCTAATCCTGCTGACTTATTATGATGTTTGCTAGTGTATTGACAACTTTGACTGAAATAGCCTGTAATAAGCATTAATACCACATGTACTTTTTATGCAATATTGTTCAAAGATTATTTTGTGAATGTTGCAAGATAAAAAGAATATGAGATCAATGACTCTTTCTATAGTACATGTATTTATAAACTTGTGCATTTTTCTGTTGTGGTCATTATGTATTGAGGAACTATAAACTACGTACATTATTTTGTTGTGGTCACTATGTATTGAGGAACTATAAATCTATGATCATGTTAATTAGTGATTAGGACATTGATTTATAGTATGCAGAATAAAAACTAAGTCTGTTGTAATGGATGTCATATCGAGATGTCTGTTGATCTTCTACAATACCATTACCCATGTTAGAAAATACTGTCTCAATGGTGTATGAAGCGAATCCATTTACCTGGCTAAAAATCATTACCTGTGACAATAGAGCTCAGCTGTTTTATATTATGAAAATTTCTGATGGAATCGATATGTTAATGTCACAAAATAATGGGATGATGCTGGTAGATGCATGGTGATGGGGCCCTTAATGGGGCTGACAGCATGCAGTTACAAAAGCGGGGTTTAAAGCTGGGGCATTTAATTAATGTGGTAGTAGATCCTGTTGGTATGCAGTTTGGGAGTCTAATCTGAGGCAGCCAGGACTGTGATGAATAAAAAAGGTTATATCTAGATTGATGGTGACTAGTATAGGATGAGATTGTATTCACATTGGCTAGTTTATCACATACATGACTCCCAATAATAACCAAGGCTTTATCTGACAGACTTTATAGTCGGTGTTCTGAAAGCATTAGCACTGCACTAAAATGGGATGAATATAAGAATATCACTCTGTAGATTACCAATAGTAGCTATATATACAGGCCCTGCTCTGAGTACACTGGTTAGGTAGGGCTCTATATATATATATATATATGTCGGTAATACATTTTGGGAGCATTAATTATCTATGATACATTTTGGGAGCCTTAATTATCTGTGATACATTTTGGGAGCATTAATTATCTGTGATACATATTGGGAGCCTTAATTATCTGTGATACATTTTGGGAGCCTTAATTATCTAAGATACATTTTGGGAGCCTTAATTATCTATGATACATTTTGGAAGCATTAATTATCTAAGATATATTTTAGGAGCTTAAATTATCAATGATACATTTTTGGAGCCTTAATTTTCTACGATACATTTTGGGAGCCTTAATTATCTGTGATACATTTTGGAAGCATTAATTATCTAAGATATATTTTAGGAGCTTAAATTATCAATGATACATTTTTGGAGCCTTAATTTTCTACGATACATTTTGGGAGCCTTGATTATCTGTGATACATTTTATGACCCTTAATTATCTATGATATATTTAAGGAGCTTTAATTATCAATGATACATTTTGGGAGCATTAATTATCTAAGATATATTTTAGGAGCTTAAATTATCAATGATACATTTTTGGAGCCTTAATTTTCTACGATACATTTTGGGAGCCTTAATTATCTGTGATACATTTTGGGAGCCTTGATTATCTGTGATACATTTTGGGAGCATTAATTATCTATGATACATTTTGGGAGCTTTAATTATCTGTGATACATTTTGGGAGTATTAATTATCTGTGATACATTTTGGGAGCATTAATTATCTGTGATACATTTTGGGAGCCTTAATTATCTATGATATATTTTAGGAGCCTTAATTATCTGTGATACATTTTGGGAGCCTTTATTATCTATGATATGTTTTAGGAGCTTAAATTATCAATGATACATTTTTGGAGCCTTAATTTTCTATGATACATTTTGGGAGCCTTAATTATCTGTGATACATTTTGGGAGCCTTAATTATCTACGATACATTTTGGGAGCCTTAATTATCTATGATACATTTTGGGAGCATTAATTATCTGTGATACATTTTGGGAGCATTAATTTTCTATGATACATCTTGGGAGCCTTAATTATCTATGATACATTTTGGGAGTCTTAATTATTTATTATATATATTTTAGGAGCTTTAATTATCAATGATACATTTTGGGAGCCTTAATTATATATGACATATTTTAGGAGCTTAAATTATCAATGATACATTTTGGGAGCCTTAATTATCTGTGACACATTTTGGGAGCTTTAATTATCAATGATACATTTTGGGAGCCTTAATTATCTGTGATACATTTGGGGAGCATTAATTATCTGTGATACATTTTGGGAGCCTTAATTATCTGTGATATATTTTGGGAGCCTTAATTATCTATGATACATTTTGGGAGCCTTAATTATCTGTGATACATTTTAGGAGCATTAATTATCTGTGATACATTTTGGGAGCCTTAATTATCTGTGATACATTTTGGGAGCATTAATTATCTGTGATATATTTTAGGAGCCTTAATTATCTATGATACATTTTGGGATCCTTAATTATCTGTGATACATTTTGAGAGCCTTAATTATCTATGATACATTTTGGGAGCATTAATTATCTGTGATACATTTTGGGAGCCTTAATTATCTGTGATACATTTTAGGAGCTTTAATTATCTGTGATACATTTTGGAGCATTAATTATCTATGATACATTTTGGGAGCCTTAATTATCTGTGATACATTTTGGGAGCCTTAAAGGTAGGTTTCGCCCAATGAAATATAAAGACTACGAAATTGAAATTTATCCTATACATAGATATAATCTTCAGATCATTTTCAATGCATACAGCGAATAATATGGGTGGTCAGTTGCCTAGCTTGACCAGGAAAATACTCCTCTAAAAATAGAGCGAAGTCAAGCTTTACATAGAACATGACGTATTTTTTCCAAAATGAGGCCACAGCAACAAACGGAATTCGAAGCGTGCAACAAAATGTCAGATAGAAGTGACAGTCTTGCCACGGCATGTTTAGTTAAAAAACAACAACAACAAATCGAAGTGCGAGGGACTGTTTATACATATCATACGCTCGTTAACTTTGTACACCAAATATACACGTAGTTAGTCTGCGGCTGTTTGTGCGCTGGCATATGTGTTGAAATTTAACTCACCACGTGCAATGCCGTTACACGAGTCCCAACAGATCCCGGCAAGTTCCGCTTGAGATGTGGCTTCTGTTTCTTCTATTGCTACACGCCATCTCTGAATTTAATTCCCTATAGATATCCTAGGGTGCTACCTAATCCAATATAATTTCCTCCACTTTGTTGCCGATTCAGATATATTTTTTTCATCGCGCACACTTTCGTGTAGCCATTTTGTTTACTTTTAGTGCGTGACAATGCGCATGCGCCAAACTTCGACAACACAATCCATCGCAGCTTCATTTGCATATTATTTTGTCTGACGGACACCGTAATAAATCAAGGATTTCCTTCAATTTTGTATTCAAGACACATTTGTTCAATCTCAAACACATAAAGAAATTTAATTGAGATATTTTAATATGTATTTTTCATCTTTTCTTCCGCTTATCGCATTTCACAAAAAAATATTTATTTGGTTGGGCGAAACCTACCTTTAATTATCTATGATACATTTTGGGAGCCTTAATTATCTGTGATACATTTTAGGAGCCTTAATTATCTATGATACATTTTGGGAGCCTCAATTATCTGTGATACATTTTTAGCTCGCCTATTAGAAGAATAGGGGGAGCTGATGTTGTCACCCCGGCGTCGGCGTCTGCGTCAGCGTTGGCGTCCCATTTCACGTTAAAGTTTTTGAGCAAGTTTCTGTTTCGTCAATTGTTTAAGCTTAAGTCATCATAAATGTTTATGATTTTATTTTCCTAATGTGTATGGATGCTGAACGTGATAATACAACGAATTTGAGGCCCTTTACGGGGTTTTTGAGTCTGTTAATTTGTCATATTTCCATGCTTAAATAGTAAATACTTGAACATCAACTTCTTCTGAATAGGCGAGCTTTGCTGTTCTCCAACAGCTCTTGTTGGAGCCTTAATTATCTGTGACACATTTTGGGAGCCTTAATTATCTATGATACATTTTGGGAGCATTAATTATCTGTGATACATTTTTGGAGCCTTAATTATCTGTGATACATTTTTGGAGCCTTAATTATCTGTGATACATTTTTGGAGCATTAATTATCTGTGATACATTTTGGGAGCCTTAATTATCTGTGATACATTTTTGGAGCCTTAATTATCTGTGATACATTTTGGGAGCCTTAATTATCTAAGATACATTTTGGGAGCATTAATTATCTGTGATACATTTTTGGAGCCTTAATTATCTGTGACACATTTTGGGAGCCTTAATTATCTGTCACAAATTTTGGGAATTTCAATTATCTGTGATATATTTTAGGAGCCTTAAATATCTGTGATACATTTTGGGAGTCTTAAGCTGATGAAGTTTAGGATGGGACATGTATTGATCATTGAATTACATTGGCTAGCTGTCATACATGTTTCAAGCTGAAGTGCATTCATAAACATATTATTATCAAATGTATACTTGCAGCGGTAAAATTATTTGAAGTCGCATCAAATCTGATGACATTGATGCATATACCGATTGGGTTACTTTGAGGTACCTACAGACAGTAAAACAGTGAATCAATACTGAATCGGAGGGCTACAGAAAAGTGTTTGCATTTAATTAAATGTAATTCATCATTGGACAAATCTCAATAAAAAGCTAACTTTGCAACAGATGGTGAAGTCCCTACCACTATATTCTTAAGTGTAAAGGCATACATTATAAATGTGTCTTTATAGTCCCTTCTGTAATACGATCTCAGTAGGGTTCAGATGCATGTGATTGCTTCAAATTACGTCTGACTAAAAATGCTATTAAGAATTAATTATCCCCCGCCCAACAAAGTTGGAGGGGGATATACAAATGGGTTCCGTCCGTCTGTCTGTCCGTCTGTCCGTCCATACGAATGGTTTCCGGAGCATAACTCTAAAACCAGTAGAGATATTTCCATGAAACTTCATACACACATTGGTCTTATGGTCTAGTAGTGCCTTTTGCTATTTTCTGGTTTTCACTTTTTGTACTTTTTTCTGTAACCATGGAAACATTGCTGAAAATGGCAGATTTTTGTGTAAGAATCGTTTTCGGAGCACAACTCTAAAACCAGCAGAGATATTTCCATGAAACTTTATAGACACATTGTTCTTATGGTCTAGTAGTGCTTTTTGCTATTTTTAGGTTTTCATTTTTTGCACTTTTTCCGTAACCATGGAAACATTGCTGAAAATATCGTAGTTTTGTACCAGGTTCGTTTCCGCAGCATAACTGGAAAACCGGTTGAGATATATGCACGGAACTCCATAGGCACATTAGTCTTATGGTCTAGTAGTGCCTTTTGCTATTTTAAGGTTTTCACTTTTTGTACTTTTTTCTGTAACCATGGAAACATTGCTGAAAATGGCAGATTTTTGTGTAAGAATCGTTTCCGGAGCACAACTCTAAAACCAGCAGAGATATTTCCATGAAACTTCATAGACACATTGTTCTTATAGTCTAGTAGTGTCTTTTGCTATTTTTAGGTTTTCACTGTTTGTGCTTTTTTCTGTAACCATAGAAACATTGCTGAAAATATCATATTTTGTAGCAGGTTCATTTCCGGAGCATAAACCAGCAGAGATATTTCCTCAAAACTTCATAGACACATTCTTTTTATGGTCCAGTAGTACCTTTTTCTATTTTTAGGTTTTCATTTTTGCACTTTTTCCGTTACCATGGAAACATTGCTGAAAATATCATGGTAAATGGTAAATGTTACTTTGCAAAACTCCACCCATCTTTGTATATATAGTCTAATATATATAAATGTCAAGGCTGTATACCTGATTCAACAATTGCAGCCCCGCTCTACTTGAATTATACTCCATCTTTCTTTAGCTCAACTTCCTTTTTCCTGTTTTTTTTTTCATACACATAAGTCTCCACAATCAAACTTACTTTAGCTTTGATATCTCCATTGGCGGGGGATCTGAATGACTATGTCCTTGTTTAATTTGTGTACTTCGGACAGATAACCCTATTTTTAAATTTGTGTACCTCAATTGCTCCATGGCAGTTAAAGCTCAGAAGATGGAGTCGTGCAATTGTCAGATATTGTGTTGTGTACATTAGATAGAAAAAAATATTTTGGTATGAAATCGTTGTGCATGTATGCCAAATATCCCTTCTCATTTTCCTAGACTATTTACTTACATCCAAATGTGAAGTTGTTATGGCAATGATTTGGAAAGTTTATTAACATGTCCTGAAGGTATTTACTGCTGCAACGCACAGCAATGGTAAATATGCATACATTAAATCTCCAATCTGATAACTATAAAGTTTCTTTTATAATTACGGACCAAGGATAATTTTATAAGCTGGAATAGTAATGCAGGAAGTGATATAATACGTACAGTACGTTTTGTTTTTACAAAAATGATACATGTCTAGTTGGATACAGTTACAGTTGTCCTTGGCTATTACACCACTTACCAGTTATTACCTGTCGTGATATGTACAGGTAAATTACAAACATTTTACTCATGTATTATTTTCTGCAATTTATAGAGATACAGGTTCTGTATTGTCATTCCTGCCATGACTCCAGTAGTGAGTTTGCTATTTATCTGGCATTATTCCTATTGTGTACACTTTGTACTTTTCAGGAATACACTGGATGTTTACAGCGATGTTAGAACTGTGCAGATAGGTTTTCATTGATTTCAAATCAATTCACTATGTTTTCAAGGCCTGGTTCCCTATAAATAATCTCATTAAAACAAGTCTATATTATAAAGCAATGTGACCTTTTTCTTTATACAATATGAATTCACTATCTTGTTTACCTATACAGGGGAGTTCTCTATAGAAGTCTCCATTGATCTACACCTGGATTAAGTATAATACACATCAATTCAAATGGCAGCTTTAATCTGCTAGGTCAAGATCTTGGTGTTGGATTTCAGTATTTCCTTCACTAAATAATCACCGATGCAAGTAAATAGACCTGTGTATTCACCTACTTCAATGTCTAAATCCGGAATGACAAGATGGTGCATTTCCTACATTGTTTATACGGTCATGTGAATCCCATTCCGAATCTTTATCTCGTGCATTTTTGAATTGTCACAATAAATCTGTTAATGTGTTTACATTAGTAAAATATATTTAAACTAAATCTGTTATTAGATAAAAACATTAATTGCTAAATATCTTTTTGAGGGGGTGGGGACTTTCTCAGCAGAAAGTTTTAGAAAGTTGCTTTATTTTGTAGTGCTATAGCTATAACTTATGAATTGAGGGTAAGAGTAACTCTGGCAGGCATTGACAGGGCAAAGCGTCCTTATCCAACGGCTTTGGGAGATCTTAAATTGTGTGGGATCACTGGGCTGGATATGATATTGACTGTTTATCTCCTTCAGGTAGTCAGCCCGCCACGGGTCAGTTATTGGGATATTTATAACCAGAATATCATACTTCAGGTCAAAGCTTCTATTATACATGGCAAGCTTCAGTACACTCATTTTAAGCTGAAAAGAAGATTGCCTATCAATAGAAAGTCTTTATAGATATACAAGTGCTTTCTTTCACTTGGGCAATAGCCATCTGATTTGTACAGTTTTGTGTAATGCTTTTGTTTATATGATATGAATACTTTAAGTATATCTTATGTCTTCACCATTCCTTTTAAACATGCATTTTCAATCATCAAATCAATGAAGAGGCTTAATGGCAGGACGTCAATCTGTCAATTTAGTCAAGTACCCAGCCTTCATGGTAAAACCATTAAAGGCATCATGGACTACCAAGTACCACAGCTACTGACTTGTAGCTGCCAAACCTTATTGATTCTGGGGTCATATTACTAGAGGTCAAAGAGAAGGTCGAAGCATCAGGTATACTGTCTCTAGGTAATTGATTATACTCACCTTGACGGGCTCTTTTCTGGGCAGGTGCTGACTGCTATTTGATGCTGATCATGTGTGATTTTGATGCTTTTCTTGGGTTTAGCTGGAATATAAGCTGACTTCAAAGGTGCAGTATTGATTTAGGGTCAAAAATGAAGGTCAAAATAATTCTTGAAGAAACTGAGCAATTGCAGTCCATTCCGGAATTATAATCTATGAAAAGTAGAACTCAAGTTGATTGTTCTGGAAATCAAAGCTAAAGACGTTTTGTGAGTGATTGCAATCAATGGAAAAAAATGGTTACCAAGATTATATTAATATCCTAGTTGTCAGCAGTTGTGTACTGTATGTTACAGACTAAAGCCTATAGCTCTGTAAGATCTACTGATTAATCAGATATACTGTTGGTAAATAAAAACACAAAGACAGGTTTGGGCCAAAAGTAACCAATATTTAATATTATGTAATATTATGTAATAATACACATTATATATCTTTGGAAACGATAGTCCCTAAATATGAAATATTGGTCTTCTGCTAATAGACAATAACAAACTAGAAACTACAACATAAACAACTAATCACTATAAAAAGAAACATTACAAAGCATAGCTAAATTATATGGGATGGGTGGGATGGGATTTTGTTCCATGAGGAAACACCAACTGTATAGAAATTGAACAGGTGTTGGAACCTGGTGATGACTAGACACCATCACAGTGCTCAGGAGACTGTATTGTACAAGTCCTAGCACAGTAACCTATAGCCCTTCAACCTCTGTCATTGGCTAGAATGTGCCAGAACTAGAATGTGATTGGCTTGTCACCAAACCTCCCCAGCATAGGGATCCCATAAGGGTCTCGGGCCCTAACCCCACATGCTGTACTAAGTCATGTAGCCAGCAGCTGTCAGAGGAAGCAAGGTGACACATTGGCAAGCAAAGGGGGCCCAAAGGACCCATTGCCCCTAGTCTGGCATACCAAGCATGAGTGCACAAAGCCAATAGCTGACAGAGGATAAAAGTGACCCCTGGTCAATCAGAACATGTAAGATAGTGGGACCGCCAGAACCAATTAGGTTTCCACATCCCATCTTATTAATACTGTATTAATGATTTAATACCTACTTTAACATGCCAAATTAACGTTACCAATAAATATAACAGGTTTTTACCAGTTTTCATTGAAAAAAGCCCTAATGTAATTATGTAATAGATGGAATCAAACAGATATGTTTTTCAAATAGCCAATAACACTGTATATGGACCACAGATATGATTGGACAAGTGTAACAATGTTCATATACATTGTTGGTCCTGATAGGTTATGGGATGTAACATTAACCAGAATCTTTAAAAGATTTAGCTTTCAAGAGACAAAAATGTACTGATATTAAAATGATAATAGAAAGTTAACATATAAATATAAAGATATAAATACATTTCAAGTTTGATTGGTTGTAACTGAAAAGATTAACAAATTATCTACACATTTGTATAAACCAATAGATGGCATGTCCATTATCCTGTATTAATTTGTTTTTGTTTTTCTTTCAGATGGAATAACGGTCCTCGTTGATCTTCAATACCAGGACGTCAGCGATGGACATCCAGAACTTTGAGAAAGGGCGTATAAAAGCCCTGCAGGATGAACGAGTGTACATACAGAAAAAGACCTTCACTAAGTGGGCCAATGCCTTTCTGGAAAAGGTGAGCAGTCGTTATAAATCTGTACTCTATCTAACCAGACTTCATCTCTGTTTACAGGAAATATGGTGATGCAAAGTGGACATCCATTTATTTAACCAATGTAATTGTCTCATAAAGTTTGAAGCAGTTTTATTCAGACTGATGTCGGTTACAAACAATAAAAACAAGGGAATAGATATCCATAAACGTCCTGATAGTTATTGAAACTGCTGTTGACATTCATAGTAATTTTACCCATGTCAATGACATTTGCAGTGCAGGTGACATTTGTAAATTTACCAGTGGAATTGCCCCTTTAACAGTATGATATTTAAAATGATCTTTTTATTGTACTGCCATTTTTCTGTCTGATGTAATATTGATGTATTATCTTGGTTATGACATGATCAGTTACAGAAATCGTGAATTATATGGTTTCCCCTGTGAGGAAGGCAACAAACGTTACCAGTTTGATGTGACAGGATAGTGTGTCCATGTCGATTCAGTGAGGCAACACTATAGATTAGGCAAACACCAACAGGACAAAGTGATTCAAAAAAATTCAAGTGATAATTACTTTTTTGGTATTTATTTAGTTGGTCACTCGATCAAGCCTCCGTCTAATTTTCTTCTCTTGGCCCAATGTCATTTGCCGATAGCTAACTGCCCTCGGTGTCCTTACAAATGCACCAGGTAACATTTCTACAAAGATTGTGTCATTTATCTCTCCTGATATGTACTCTTTAAGCTCAATCTAAATCATCTTCAAAGGCAGTACGAAGTGTGAAGCTACATGCAGTGGGTTGTTAAGTTAGCTAGCTCCTGACTCCGACGTCACCTTTAAACTTGTCTAATGTCTTTGTTATAACGACAAATGAGGGGACCTTCTGTCTGTCCTTTACAGATAACAAGATACCTGATGGTACCTGTACATGTTTTAGGTATGTTTATGGGGATACCTGAAGAAGATACCTTGAGATGTTATAGGTTTGTCAAGTACGGCCACAAGTTTGTCACACAAGATGTCGGTGTTTTTGTCATGTTTTATAAATTAACATATTTGGTAGTTTATCTTCGATCTAACAAGTTGAATACATTATATGAAAGTTAGGTAAGTCTTCTCCACTATTTGAAGTGGATGTGTACTTCATTCTATTGAATATTGTCTTTGTGGTAACTATTTCTTCAAATACAGGCGTTATAATGTACAGTAATGTAGGCCGTCCATGCTGTACAAACATGCGTATAATATATGATTCCACTGCAGTTGTAATTTATAATGAGCTGCAGGCTGTAATAACACCATCTATATGCATATGTGTGACAATTCTATATCCTCTAGTGACACACACACACACTTACACATCAGAGATTTTACACACCATCATAAGAGGTTCCTTATCCTTGTATCATTAAAATAGATATGACTTGTCTGCTATATTTGTGGAATGCCTTTTACGAAAACCACTTAAGTTTTCCTGACACAAGTTACTTTTCGAAACCAAACAAACATTTCTGTCATCATTAACTTATGGATCCTTAGATGCATTGTTAGAAACTGTTTTAATTTTCACAGTATAGTTACTAAGGAATCCAACAAATGCAAAATTTCTGTACTGTGCTTATTATGGAAACCAAATGCTAATAAGAAGATTTCCCTAGTTACCTATGGAAACCACTGGTAAATTGACAGGATTTATAGGTTACTTATGGAAAACCAGTCTCATATATTGACATGCTTCTCTATAGTTACCTATGGAAACCAGTCTCATATATTGACATGCTTCACTATAGTTACCTATAGAAACCAGTCTTGTATATTGGCATGCATGCTTCAATATAGTTACCTATGGAAACCACTCTCATATATTGACATGCTTCTCTATAGTTACCTATAGAAACCAGTCTCATATATTAACATGCTTCACTATAGTTACCTATGGAAACCACTTTCATATATTGACATGCTTTACTATAGTTGCCTATGGAAACCAGTCTCATATATTGACATGCTTCACTATAGTTACCTATGGAAACCAGTCTTATATATTGACATGCTTCACTATATTTACCTATGGAAACCATGCAGTCTCATATATTGGCATGCTTCACTATATTTACCTATGGAAACCAGTCTTATATACTGACATGCTTCACTATAGTTCTCTATGGAAACCAGGCTTATATACTGACATGCTTCACTATAGTTCTCTATGGAAACCAGGCTTATATATTGACATGCTTCACTATAGTTACCTATGGAAACCATGCAGTCTCATATATTGACATGCTTCTCTATAGTTACCTATGGAAACCAGTCTTATATATTGATATACTTCACTATAGTTACCTATGGAAAACCAGTCTCATATATTGACATGCTTCACTATAGTTACCTATGGAATCCAGTCTCAAATATTGACATGCTTCACTATAGTTACCTATAAAAACCAGTCTCATATATCGACATGCTTCACTATAGTTACCTATGGAAACCAGTCTTATATATTGACATGCTTCTCTATAGTTACCTATAGAAACCAGTCTCATATATTGACATGCTTCACTATAGTTACCTATGGAAACCACTCTCATATATTGACATGCTTCACTATAGTTACCTATGGAAACCAATCTCATATATTGACATGCTTCACTATAGTTACCTATGGAAACCAGTCTTATATATTGACATGCTTCACTATAGTTACCTATGGAAACCATGCAGTCTCATATATTGACATGCTTCACTATAGTTACCTATGGAAACCAGTCTCATATATTGACATGCTTCACTATAGTTACCTATGGAAACCAGTCTCATATATTGACATGCTTCACTATAGTTACCTATGGAAACCAGTCTCATATATTGACATGCTTCACTATAGTTACCTATGGAAACCAGTCTCATATATTGACATGCTTCACTATAGTTACCTATGGAAACCAGTCTCATATATTGACATGCTTCACTATAGTTACCTATGGAAACCAGTCTCATATATTGACATGCTTCACTATAGTTACCTATGGAAACCAGTCTCATATATTGACATGCTTCACTATAGTTACCTATGGAAACCAGTCTCATATATTGACATGCTTCACTATAGTTACCTATGGAAACCAGTCTCATATATTGACATGCTTCACTATAGTTACCTATGGAAACCAGTCTCATATATTGACATGCTTCACTATAGTTACCTATGGAAACCAGTCTCATATATTGACATGCTTCACTATAGTTACCTATGGAAACCAGTCTCATATATTGACATGCTTCACTATAGTTACCTATGGAAACCAGTCTCATATATTGACATGCTTCACTATAGTTACCTATGGAAACCAGTCTCATATATTGACATGCTTCACTATAGTTACCTATGGAAACCAGTCTCATATATTGACATGCTTCACTATAGTTACCTATGGAAACCAGTCTCATATATTGACATGCTTCACTATAGTTACCTATGGAAACCAGTCTCATATATTGACATGCTTCACTATAGTTACCTATGGAAACCAGTCTCATATATTGACATGCTTCACTATAGTTACCTATGGAAACCACTCTCATATATTGACATGCTTCACTATAGTTACCTATGGAAACCAGTCTTATATATTGACATGCTTCACTATAGTTACCTATGGAAACCAGTCTTATATATTGACATGCTTCACTATAGTTACCTATGGAAACCAGTCTTATATATTGACATGCATGCTTCACTATAGTTACCTATGGAAACCAGTCTTATATATTGACATGCTTCTCTATAGTTACCTATGGACACCAGTCTCGTATATTGACATGCTTCACTATAGTTACCAATAGAAACCAGTCCTTTACATTTGCAGGTCTTGCTGGTTACCTATAGAAACCACTCTGGAAAATTGACCTTTATCACTGGTTTTCACTAGATTATTGTTGGCAGTATTAATTTACCATTGGCAAAATTACACGCTATACAGTTACCTATATAGCAGATGATATAACAGACAGTCACCTTAAGAAAACTCACACAAAGGTGCCTATGATTTGGTCACCATTGGAAACTATCCCGACATTAAATAATTTCTATATATCATCTTCTTGTTACTCACTGGCTGCAGAGACCGCCTTAGTAATGTTTGTTTCAATATCCTATGTGTGCCTTTGATTCTTGATATGAAGGAGTTTTATGTTTCTATATTTGCGAAATTTATGTTTAATTTTTATGACAAATCTACATGCAATGTCACGTTCCTGTCTATCTGTTCTTCAGAAATGTAAGGGGAAAACTGCTTTGTCTACTCCTTAAGAATTATAAAAAAAAATCAGTCTAGCTTCCGCTCATTGCTTGTATTCACTGAACTTGAGTCGGACACTGTTGGTGATAATGCAAGATTAAAATTTGGATTTTAGACGGATATGTTGTGAAGGTATGCATTTATATCTAAAGATATGTTTTATTGTGTTTAAACTACAACACAGTTTTTTGGCACACCTTTCAGGTATTATGCAGAGGAATTAAAAAGAAATGCATGTGTGGAGTATGTAATTCAGATAGTAAACCTACACACAATACGCATGGTGTATTTATATCGGGATACCGCCACTTTTATATCTCAAGTTTAGGTGTTGAATTAGTTTGAATTTGTTTTGGTTTAAAGACTTTGAATATCATTTATTTGCATGGCTAATCTTGTTAGATCTTGAATTGCCCTGATATCATAGCTGTGAAAAGTTTGATTTAGAATACAATTAAAACTGTTGGTATATTTTCCTCCCTGTAGGGCCTTTTTAGAAGTCTTTGGTGCTTGTACATATAAAATAAATATTAAGATGAATAGCTGTATTTTGGTATATAAAGAAAACAGTTTCATATAAAGACTTAGATTGTTTCAGTTATTGTTCTAATGACTAATCCCCAAATATAAGTAAACTCTTAACAAGTTAACCAGATTTTCTGTTATTTAGCCAAAATATCCAAGATTAGAACTATGAAACTAATCAGTGGAATCCATTCCGACCGTACCTGAATTTGTGTCATTATGGAATAACAAGATTTGGTATTATGTCATCTGAAACCTGATAAAAGTTGTAGATCTGTTTAGATAATGAGATAGGATTGGTTTAGATGATTACACAGTGAAAGGTTTACTGGTGTGTGTATGTACTCCCTCATATATTACCAAATCAATGATCTAAGTTCCTGTGTCAATGAAATTTATGGCCCTGCGGAATTCCGAGTTGTAGACATGCATTGTGGGCTTGATCCGTGTGCATATTTCGATATCTCTGCTACATACCTTTGTATCCAGGTAGGTTATTGATCCTACGAATTCCGTCTTCCTGTCCCCTACAACAGCCCTAGCCGGCCAACAAACACACGGATTACACTTTATTGGCTTGTTTGGTGCCAGAAATCTTGACCATCACTTTAAGTCCTTATTTGGTCATGTTCTGGACCATACCCAAACTAAAGTGAATCTTACCTATATTTAAAAAGCAGAAATGCCTGCCAATACACATAACTCCTTAGTTTGTAATATCTATTGGGTTGTAAAACAAAGTCTTGTAGAAGTACATTCTGTTTGTACCATTGGCTTTCCGTTTAAACATTTTTATAAGTTTTGTAAGTTTTCGGACTAACGCTTCCGTTAGAGTGTTCATCGCCCACTTTATTAGTTACTTTGATAAATTCATGCAATTTATTTCTATTGCTCAAATAACAATATTTACCTTTGGAACCTTCCTTGTCAAGTTAATTAAAAAACATTGGTGCTTGATTGAACAATTCTTTAAATGTAGGTATCTATTTTGTATGATTTAAACCTGAAATACAATTTTCTAATAACTGTACCTAAAGAAACAACAAAAAACTCTGTACAAATATGGGATCTCCAACTTTAGAGATAAACTTTACTCCTGGAGAATGAGAACAAATTTGTGGGTACTTATGGTACATAAATAAAGGTAAAATCATGAGTGCATGTTTAGGGTAACTACGGTAAGCATTAGTCTGCTTCTGTTGGTTCTCTCACAGCATGTTCAGGGTAACTACCGTAAGCAGTAGTCTGCTTCTGTTGGTTCTCTAACAGCATGTTCAGGGTAACTACCGTAAGCAGTAGTCTGCTTCTGTTGGTTCTCTAACAGCATGTTCAGGGTAACTACGGTAAGCAGTAGTCTGCTTCTGTTGGTTCTCTCACAGCATGTTCAGGGTAACTACGGTAAGCAGTAGTCTGCTTCTGTTGGTTCTCTCACAGCATGTTCAGGGTAACTACCGTAAGCAGTAGTCTGCTTCTGTTGGTTCTCTAACAGCATGTTCAGGGTAACTACCGTAAGCAGTAGTCTGCTTCTGTTGGTTCTCTAACAGCATGTTCAGGCTAACTATAAGGTATCCTCATAAAAGTCAGACTTGTAGTTAGTTTGATGTTCAATATAGAAGGTCCACTTGTTAAACTGCTTGCCGGAGGTTAATTATATCAAGGTGAAACGTCCTAAAACAAGTCAAACTGCAAGTTTAAGGTAATTACGGTAAATGGAATTCAGATCTGATGGGTCAGAAATGCATTTGTGACACAAAGAAGAGATCTGCACATTATATATGCATTCTTTGATATTATAATGCAGAGCGGAGAAAAGGAATTTCCTAAATGATTTATGAATCTGACATATGTTTGCGATATAATATACTGTATTATCCCCCATACTTGATATTGAGCTGTAGGATGTATGAGAAATAAGTAGGACATTCCATGTATTGATTTCCTATCCTAGATTTGTCACGCTTAGTAGGAGCAGTAACAATATAGGTGTGCAGCAGGATCAAATATTTATTATTACCTAGTATAAAATACAATTAGGTATTAATATGCATGACAAAGCAGTTACTTTAATCATATTCTATTGATGCATTTTAATTACTGGCAAAGAAATCATTTTCCAAGGTAACACGCGGTAAACGTACAAGTTTATTTTAGCACAGGTGCGAAAAACTGTAAAATATAATTTATTAGCACGGAATTAAATTAGATCAATTCAGTGGTTCAATATCAGAAATACAGGTTTATGAAATTAAGCACTGTACATGAATTAGCACTTCAAAGACGCACAAAACATATACAGGAACAATACTGTTTATACCTGGGTACCTTCAGACATGGGAGGACAATCAGCTAAAATCTCACCCAGACTCATTGAGTTACACATTTCCCGTGATAGGCCACACTTTATGGTCTAATAATTCGGAGGATTGTGTCATCAATTGTGTCGGACGGTTACCATATACATCTGTAAACCGCGCTGAACTGGCTTGGCGTGACCCTCTGAAAGGAGAAGGCCTGTGAAAATATTTTAGTTGGATATCTCAATCTCTTTAGATTGAATGTGTTTCATTTGCACAAACTCAAAACAGTTGTTGGTTTTGCTTAGTGAACATGTGCCCCATGTCTTAATGCATAAGATTAACAGAGCCGATGTCAACACCTCAAAGTAATCGGTCTTGATCAGACATACCTGTAATACATTAGGTGTCAGCTAATTAAGGGCACCTACAGCCAGGTAAACAGAACACCTGTATGATCACCAATACACTAGCTCACACTGTCTATTGTGTACAGGTGTAACCCTTATACAAAATCAGGGCTGGTTCTATTGCATCTGGTAGAAAATACAAAGTCAAAACAATTGAGATTGTACCATTGTTTAATGATAATTAACTAGTTATGTGTTTTTGCATCCTTAAATACTGTGTTTTCCAAACTTTTCTCAAGATCCTAATTTTATTGGCATGATCTTTGAGGATATATATCTTTGGCATTCATCAGTATCAAGAGACTTATAGTGAACAATCTTACCATTTGTCCATATGGGTCTTGCCAACAGTTACATGTACAGATGTATAATTATTGGTACCACTGCTTATAACTCTATGTTCTGGAAGTACTTAACATCACCTGCACCACGAGAAATGAAAACCGAATTCCTAAGAATAAAATCGAATAAAGCATTCTGTGTAAAGATGAACTACCTTCAGTATTTGTTGGCAAATCTAGCTAATATCTCTTAACTATCTTTAAACATGCCATTTTTTACATCTCTAAAATATATCTGTGTAATTATTCTGAATATTAATGGAAATGCTGAAAATAATGATATACCTTTAATGAGTAAAGAAGTGAGAAGAGTATGTAAACTTGTTGATTGACTTTCATGTGTTTGTCCTTCATTACAGGCAAGACTGGAAATCAAGGATCTCTTTACTGATCTTGCTGATGGCAAGATCTTAATGAAACTTTTGGAGATAATTTCGGGAGAAACCGTCGGTAAACCTAACAAGGGGTTAATGCGAGTACAGAAGGTGGAAAACTGCAGCAGATGTTTGAAATTCTTAGCTACAAAGGTAAGGTATAACATCCAGACAGCAATGGATTATAAAACTTCTATATGAATAACATCTGGAGGTGGTGAGGAATCCAAAGTATATGACTACTTGGGATGACCAATCTAAAGAGCGAGAGAGAAAGGACTGTGTTATGTCTTCAAGCTTTTACAAGCTAGTTTGTCCTCATAGCTGGTGTGAAGATAATTATGGGATGTCAGGACTTGGAATTCTGTGGTTGGCCTAAAAGGTTTGCCTGTGTTCAGATGTACCCCACTGGTCAGTAAGGGTAGCATTATCTAGGTGTTTTTTGTCATACAGACTAACACATCAAAACTGCTGATATTGTTTGTTCATTGGACCAGGAAAACACTTGATGTTGTATAAATATGACTTGAAGGCAGGGGTAATGTGTCCCATAGATCTACTACAATACACCATTCAGAATCAGACCATGTGTTAATGACTGCCTTGGTAGGCACCTTCCATCGATGGAGTATCTGCACCCATATTTATGACAAGAGTAAATGTAAAATTCATTTTAGAAATTGATAGTGATCCTCGTGATGTAGATAAATAGGTACACACCATAATGATGTGTCCAGCCTAGTATTCCCAACAGGTCCAACTTAGCGAGGTGTTCATTCATCCACACAAAAATAACCTTCAGAACAGGAATTTCATTTGTAAACCTGCGGGACAATTTATTGGAAAAGCGTTGTTGCGGAAGAGATACAATGTTTAGAATTGTTTGTCAGGAATGTTGTACGATTTCCTGAAGTCTAGCATTGTGCACAACTTCTGCCAATTGTAATTTTACTCACACTCACTGATGTAGATGTTGCTTATGAAATATGATATAAAATTGCACTTGGTGTTTGATTAATCACGCTGTGAAAAGCCAGGTATATTTTTGTGTATTTTAATGTATTTAGCTAGAAGCTTCTTTGTATATACACAGCCGAAGACATTTTAAGATGGGGCCCCTCGAGTAGTAGCTGGTGGTTCCTTCAACCAAATAACAGATAGCTATATGGCTATTCCAGAACATTCCATCGGATTACTTAGTATTTGGGTGTCGCCCTGTAAACAGGCAGGGACTTTGATATGAGAGTTTCTTAGTCTAGAAGCTTGGTTAAAGTATTCTGGATCAAACCTGTGAATGGTTTTGATGGTGATGCTGAACATCTATAGTTACTTTTACAAAATTAAGTTTCATCCTCCATCTGTGTGAGAACATAGAGGTTACCATTAGGTAATAGGAATACTTTTTTGCTCTAAATTCTCTGTCATTATTAATGTAACTAACAATAAGATCTCTAGCAGGTGCTTTCACCAGTTGAAAATGAACAAAATCCTAAAACTAACAATCAGTTTGTATCTGCTAGTGTTTACTACTATCATCTACATAGGTTGAACTCTGGCTGACATGTTCCATTTTATGTGGATTTTCCTTATAATATAATGATGATTGGATGATTGTGGATTGTTTTCAGGGAGATTGTAGGGGTCAAATGTCAGATGTGGTATTCTCATGTCATTGCTAATGTGAAATGTTGACATGTAGGCGGATGTAAAAGTTGTTAGTTTTTCATCTGATGTTTCTAGTCTCATATGGAAAAATTGAAGTATCTGAATCATAATCTGCACTTTTAGTTTAACTAATTAAATTTTGAAAGTGACTAAAGGCCTTTTTAGCTTTTTTGATTGTTCATATTGCAGTATTTATCAATATAAATGTTAACTGGTAAGATAAATGGAAGACATCAAATTTATGATGAAAATAAGAATGAAAATAAAACACATTTATAAACTCGTACTACATGGTATGCCTGGCTATAACTCCTTATTCTCTGTTCCTACCATATGTCTGTGATATGTGTATAACAAACGTGGCTTATAACAAAGTAATGTGTCTCCACACTCATCATCACCATGTTTTTCTGCAAACATTGAAGGTCATAGTTTATCACAGTGACACTTAATGGAGTAATGCTTAGATGCATGCTTATTCTTATTGTATATAGATGCTTCAACTGATGGTGTTCCATCTATTGCAGGTGTACTTTGAGAATATTGGAGCAGAAGATATTGTGGATGGAAATCCTCGCCTCATTCTCGGTCTTATATGGACTATAATCCTTCGCTTCCAGATTCAGGAAATTGAAATAGAAGTGGTAAGATATTTAGATTCTTTTGACAATTGAATTTTTTCCAACACTCTGTTATTACAAGCACCACCATGTATTTTCCTCAGTCTGTTCTAGTTTCACCAAGATTACAACTTTTACACCATTAAGGAATAAATATAGATGAGAGTGACTTCAGCTTTTCATCATGCATAAGCTAGCTGCCATGAATTAGAATCCAACATGGAAATAATGTTTCAGCTAGATTCTAGTTTGTTTCATCTAACTCAATTTTGTGATCAATTTCTCAGCAGAACTTTTCACTCAAGCTGTAAAATTGCAGCCATGAAATCCAGTTTTATAGGGTGACCTTGGAACTAAAGACTGTTTAAATGATGCTTTTGATTTCAGGATGAGGAATCATCTGAGAAGAGATCAGCTAAAGATGCTTTACTGTTATGGTGTCAACGAAAGACTCAGGGGTAAGCTAGTGTAGCTATACACTCAGGGGTAAGCTAGTGTAGCGATACGCTCAGGGGTAAGCTAGTGTAGCAATACGCTCAGGGGTAAGCTAGTGTAGCGATAGGCTCAGGGGTAAGCTAGTGTAGCGATAAGCTCAGGGGTAAGCTAGTGTAGCAATACGCTCAGGGGTAAGCTAGTGTAGCGATACACTCAGTAGTAAGCTAGTGTAGCGATACGCTCAGGGTTAAGCTAGTGTAGTCAGGGGTAAGCTAGTGTAGCAATACGCTCAGGGGTAAGCTAGTGTAGTCATGGGTAAGCTAGTGTAGTCAGGGGTAAGCTAGTGTAGCGATACACTCAGGGGTAAGCTAGTGTAGCAATACGCTCAGGGGTAAGCTAGTGTAGTCAGGGGTAAGCTAGTGTAGCAATACACTCAGGGGTAAGCTAGTGTAGCGATACACTCAGGGGTAAGCTGGTAGCGAAACGCTCAGGGTTAAGCTAGTGTAGTCAGGGGTAAGCTAGTGTAGCAATACGCTCAGGGGTAAGCTAGTGTAGTCAGGGGTAAGCTAGTGTAGTCAGGGGTAAGCTAGTGTAGCAATACACTCAGGGGTAAGCTCGTGTAGTCAGGGGTTAGCTAGTGTAGCAATACGCTCAGGGGTAAGCTAATATAGCAATATGCTCAGGGGTAAGCTAGTGTAGCGATACGCTCAGGGGTAAGCTAGTGTAGCGATACGCTCAGGGGTAAGGTCACATTGAGTAATCCCAAGGGGTAAGGTTACATTGAGTAATCCCCAGGGGTAAGGTCACATTGCGTTATCTCCAGGGGTTAGGTTCCATTGTGTAATCCCCAGGGGGAAGGTTATATTGAATACTCCCTAGGGGTAAGATAACATTGAGGAAACCCCAGGAGTAAGGTTATATTGTGTATGCCCCAGGGGTAAAGTAACATTGAGTAATCCCCAGGGGTAAGGTTAAATATAGTAATCCCCAGGGGTAAGGTTATAGAGAGTAATCCCCAGGGCTAAGGTTACATTGTGTAATCCCCGGGGGAAAGGTTATATTGAGTAATCCCCAGGAGTAAGGTTTCATTGTGTAATCCCCAGTGATAAGGTCACATTGAGTAATCCCCAGGGGTAAAGTCACATGGAGTAATCTCCAGGGGGGAGTTAACATTGAGTAATCCTCAGGGGTAAAGAAAAAATGAGTTATCCCCTGGGGTAAGGTAACATTGAATAATCCCCAGGGGTCAAGTAACATTTAGCAATACCCAAGGTTAGGTTACATTGAGTAATCCACAGGGGTAAGGTTAAATATAGTAATCCCCAGGGGTAAGGTTATATAGAGTAATCCCAGGGGTAAGGTTACATTGTGTAATCCCCAGGGGAAAGGTTATATTGAGTAATCCCCAGGAGTAAGGTTTCATTGTGTAATCCCCAAGGGTAAGTTTATACTGAGTAATTCCCAGGGGTAGAGTAACATTGAGTAATCCCCAAGGGTAAGGTTATATACAGTAATCCCCAGGGTTAAGGTTACATTGTGTAATCCCCAAGGGTAGGGTAACATTCAGTAACCCCTAGGCATAAGGTTATATAGAGTAATTACCAGGGGTAAAGTAATTTTTAGTAACCCCAAGGGGTAAAGTAACATGAGTAATCCCCAGGGATACGGTTACATTGAGTAATCCCCAGGGGCAAGGTAACATTGAGTAATACCCAGGGGTAAAGTAATATTTAGTAATCCTAAGGGGTAAGCTACTATTGATCATTGCTCATCATTTGATCTTGGGTAAATAAAGAAAAAGATATTCTGATAAAACAAAAAGACTTAAGCCATATATAATATGATTAGAGGGTAGAAATTTGGCCTATTGGAAGACTTTAGTGGTATTACATCATGGTGAGATCTGTAGTGGTTAGAGGTATTCCTCTCAGCAGTAGACTATGTCATCTACAAATTATTCATAACCTGTGGTTTACTTGGGTTTCCTGTCTATGTACCTGGGTGATGGCATTGTCACTCTACGCTATGTACCTATTAAATGATTCCTATGGCAGTGAGGTCCGTGTTTACCTATAAATTATTCACATCATTGCGTAACTTTTCTGTTGTATTCTGCCAATTCAAGATTATGGGCTAAGGGAAATGACTGGTGTTCCCTTTGAAAATGTACTTGAGGTGTTTTAATTATACATACTGTTTTGTATTTTGTATAAGTGATAAATATGACGAATTCAAGATTGATATCAATGTAAATAAGATGAATTGGGTATGTCCATGTATAGGGATCAATAATTGTGTGCAGGTAACATCGATATCAGGATAATTGAAAAAGCTTGATAAAAAAATACAGGTAAACTCACATAATGTATTTGCTTATAGAAACTTATTATTCAAATTAGAAATATTTCCTGAACTGACGCTATTAAAGTTTTCTTCCTTAGACATTGCTCTGAATACACAGATGTTCTTCAATTATTCTTATAAAGTTCAAACAAAGTAAATGGACTATCAGATCACTGTAACTTGATGGAAGTGAATGTTGTACAGATAGTCTAATTATCAATAATCAGCAAGGCCAACGCTGACGTTATCCAACCTTTACAGTGATATTGAAAGGCAACAGATTGTTCAAGTATGGATTTCACTAAACAAAAAAAGCACAAAGTAATTTACTGTGAAAAGTGTTAGATTCCTGTTTTGTTGACAGTAAAACAGGTTTTCAGTGATTTGGTAGCGTTTTAAATATAATGTATTTGATATTTAGGCAGTGAGTCAGACCGTGTAATGTCTACTCTGTGAGGTCTTTACTACACTTGTAAAATTGATTTACCTGGTCGGACTCTAGCTACAAACTTATGGCAATGCTGCAGTGTTTTTATATACATACCATGAATAAACCATACCTGGCTGTTTTATCTGATGTTTAATTACCACAACTTACTGCTAGGAACTTGGCGAGGATTCTGCTGGCTTTGCAATAAAATCATGAATTTTAGCTGTACTGTTGAGGCATTTTATCCCCCACTGCTGGCATTGTGACAGTAATGGCCAATGAGCTAGGAACACTACAATTATCAACACTATGATTGTCACTGATTTTAATGATTCACTTCATTATACGGTATAATTTCAGGAAAGATCGTAAGAGCAGGTGAAATTTGAGCTACTTAAGCACTGTCCTGAGAGCAACTGTCTGTATCGTACTCCGTAAACCATTGACACCATAAACAAATAATCATCCAGTACACTCATTCCTAAAGCACCTGCCATACCATGATTGATGAAGAATCGATAAAGAAGTTGATTTTATCCTCACACATGCACTGATCTCTAGTTAGCTAATCATATCCCATATTATATATATCTGGGATATCAATCATTTCATAGATTAAAGCTTTAAGGTTACAGTTAAAAGGATACAAACATAAAAAAATATCTACTTTATTAATACCAACAACATGCTGGTATATTTTTGAGCATGCTCCTATGAGATCATATGATTATTGAAAAATTACTGTACTAATTGTTAGTTAGGAAAATGAAATTGATATGTCATCATAATTCATTCATAAAGTCTTTATGTGTTCTCATCCTTGTCATCTTTTTAAAAATATTTTGGAAACAAATGTTACATTTACAGATGAACAAGTATATATACTGAAATTTAGTATATCAGAACTGGTATTATTGGTTTCTGTACCAATGTTGTCCTCTCTTACAGGTATCCTGGAGTTAACATTACAAACTTCTCTAGCAGCTGGAGAAATGGACTGGGATTTAACGCCCTTATACACGCTCACAGGTAACGTACCTAACTCAAGATATTAGTTGTATGGAATAAGGTAACACAACTCGTTATGAGGACCATCAACCTTGCGCCTTCTTCAAGTTCTGGCTAAAATGTCAATGTTGCCATTTACAGTTTTAAGGAAACAGCCACCTCTCCCTTTGCTAATACCTCCATTGTTATGTGCCCACTATGAATGATGGGAGGTCATTTAGTGATTATTCATGCCTGTTCTGTAGCATCATGTCCCATGGTGGCCGGTTCTGTAGCATCATGTCCCATGGTGGCCGGTTCTGTAGCATCATGTCCCATGGTGGCCGGTTCTGTAGCATCATGTCCCATGGTGGCCGGTTCTTTAGCATCATGTCCCATGGTGGCCGGTTCTGTAGCATCATGTCCCATGGTGGCCGGTTCTGTAGCATCATGTCCCATGGTGGCCTGTTCTGGTTTTTAATGGAGGCAAAGGAATTAAAAGTCTTTGTTTAATTCATCATAAATAGAATTGAGTATTCATCATGTCTTCAAGTTAAAAGCCAAACTATGAAACTTGAAATCTTTGAAATGTTCTTGTTTTATGATGAGTTGTTGGTTGTATTTTGCAGACCCGACCTGATAGACTATGACAGACTTGCTCCAGAGGAGCACATAGAAAACCTCAACAATGCTTTCACATGTGCCAACAGCCAGCTGGGTATCCCTCCCATCCTGGATGCTGAGGGTAAGGACAAAAAGTACACTTCTGTATACATTCATGTATTAAAGTTTTACAGAGAAATTGGCAGATATTCGGATAAGTCAGATATTAAATATATATACAAAGACATTAATTGTATACAAGGACCTGTATTAGACTTATATAAAGTTAAAAACAAGACATATAAATATTGGTTGTATCCAAGGCTGAATAATGGACATCTAGAAATGTGTTCTTTATCTTTTAGATGTGGATGTGAACCGACCAGATGAGAAATCTATCATCACCTACGTGGCCTCTTATTACCATTACTTTGCCAAGATGAAGAGTGAGATGACAGGAGGAAAGAGGATTGCCAAGGTAACAGAAATGACTCTGTTTAATAAATGATTTCTATTGGATGAAATTGTTAGAGTGACAAAAGTTTTTTATTAAAGGCGTATTCAACAGCAACAGTAATATTTGATTGTTGGTTAAGTTATTCCCCTTTATACAAAGATCATACGTCTGATTCTTGAGAGTAAAAAATTCATGGTGACTGAGTTATCTCCCCTTGTGCAGATTGTAAGTCTGGTGATGGATTTTAAGAGTAGGATTAATTGATGTTGAATTATCTCCTCTAGTACATAGATTGTATGATTTATTGATGTTGACTGAGTAATCTTCAGTCATCACAGATTATAGGGCCGTTTTTTGTTTATTCGGAGCAACCGGTTAGACCCTTGTTAAAAGTCTTTATTTCATGTAAAAATCCCGATGGACCTGCAGGTTTTGATACAGGCATGAGAGGGCTTTGTCAATGGTCCTCTGAAACAATATAAACTCACCAGGTCCATCTTTTATTCATAAACGAACAACTTGGTCGAATCAGTCAAACCGTGTTATCGAAAATGGCCTAGGTCTGATTATGGATGTAAAGAGTATAATTAATCAATGTTGGCAGAGTTATCTCCCCTTGTACACAGATCGTAGGCCTGATGATGGATGTTAAAAGTATAATTAATTGATGTTTGACTGAGTTGTCTCCCCTTGTACACAGATCGTAGGCCTTGTTAAGAGTATAATCAATTGATGTTTGACTGAGTTATCTCCCCTTGTACACAGATCGTAGGCCTGATGATGGATGTTAATCGTATAATCAATTGATGTTTGACTGAGTTGTCTCCCCTGGTACACAGATCGTAGGCCTGATGATGGATGTTAATAGTATAATTAATTGATGTTTGACTGAGTTATCTCCCCTTGTACACAGATCGTAGGCCTGATGATGGATGTTAATCGTATAATCAATTGATGTTTGACTGAGTTGTCTCCCCTGGTACACAGATCGTAGGCCTTGTTAAGAGTACAATCAATTGATGTTTGACTGAGTTATCTCCCCTTGTACACAGATCGTAGGCCTTGTTAAGAGTATAATTAATTGATGTTTGACTGAGTTATCTCCCCTTGTACACAGATCGTAGGCCTGATGATGGATGTTAAAAGTATAATTAATTGATGTTTGACCAAGTTATCTCCCCTTGTACACACATCGTAGGCCTGATGATGGATGTTAATCGTATAATCAATTGATGTTTGACTGAGTTGTCTCCCCTTGTACACAGATCGTTGGCCTGATGATGGATGTTAATTGTATAATTAATTTATGTTTGACTGAGTTATCTCCCCTTGTACACAGATCGTAGGCCTTGTTAAGAGTATAATTAATTGATGTTTGACTGAGTTATCTCCCCTTATACACAGATTGTAGGCCTGATGATGGATGTAGAGAACATGGTAGATGATTATGAGACTCTCACCACACGACTTCTGGAGTGGATTGTACGGAAGGTGGAGGAACTCAATGATCGCAACTTTCCCAACTCTGTGGAGGGCATACAGAAGGAGCTGATCAAGTTCAAGGAATACAGAACTGTTGAGAAACCCCCAAAGTAAGAATTCTATCACATATTATCATTAAAATACAAAATTGTAAAGTAATATCAGCTCGAGTGACAACATTTTATGATCCTATTTGTTCATATTCATTCCTATTGACTGGCTTTTCAAGTAATCCTACTGTTTGTTGCAGGATGAGAGAGAAGGGGAACATTGAAGCCCAATACTTCAACATACAGGCCAAACTGAAAGCTAACGGCCAGATTTTATACACACCACCAGAGGGACAACTTATTCATGATATAGAAACAGCTTGGATCTGTCTTGATAAATCTGAACATGTCCGTGAAGTGGCACTCCGAGATGAGATGATCAGGTGCAGGAAATAGGGAGATATTATTATGCTGTGTATTTTGAAATTTTTTTGAAGAGAATATTTTTAGATGACTAGATTACATCATTTATATTTATAAAACTATCTTTTCTTCATTAACTTGCCGATTAATGTATTTTAAAAATGGGTTAGATAATGATGAGTTAAGTATTCAAGGAAAGATTGATGATTTGTTAAATGATATAATGTGGGTTTATTTAACTTTCAGGCAAGAGCGACTTGAACAACTTGCCCAGCGATTCAGACGAAAGGTTTGTGTTTTAAAACAACTTGCTCCAATGAATATGTATAACTCTAAATCTCAAAACTCAAAGGTCCTGTAATTCAAAGTTAATGACTTTACATTCAAACCCACTTAACTAAAACAGATACATAAATTTTACTTTAAATAAATAATATTAGATATTTCCTCAAACATAAAGAGCATTAAGTGTGTGTTTCCCTCTACAGGGAGAGATCCGTGAGTCATGGCTGGCAGACATGGGACAGATCTTAGATGAGAAAATTGTGTGTGACGACGTGGCCACAGTGGAGGCTGCTGTAAAGAAACATGAAGCCATCAGTGCTGAAATACTGGCAAGGGTAAATATCAGACTGAAACACTGGCAAGGGTAAATATCTGACTGAAACACTGGCAAGGGTAAATATCTGACTGAAACACTGGCAAGGGTAAATATCTGACTGAAACACTGGCAAGGGTAAATATCTGACTGAAACACTGGCAAGGGTAAATATCTGACTGAAACACTGGCAAGGGTAAATATCTGACTGAAACACTGGCAAGGGTAAATATCTGACTGAAACACTGGCAAGGGTAAATATCTGACTGAAACACTGGCAAGGGTAAATATCTGACTGAAACACTGGCAAGGGTAAATATCTGACTGAAACACTGGCAAGGGTAAATATCTGACTGAAACACTGGCAAGGGTAAATATCTGACTGAAACACTGGCAAGGGTAAATATCTGACTGAAACACTGGCAAGGGTAAATATCTGACTGAAACACTGGCAAGGGTAAATATCTGACTGAAACACTGGCAAGGGTAAATATCTGACTGAAACACTGGCAAGGGTAAATATCTGACTGAAACACTGGCAAGGGTAAATATCTGACTGAAACACTGGCAAGGGTAAATATCTGACTGAAACACTGGCAAGGGTAAATATCTGACTGAAACACTGGCAAGGGTAAATATCTGACTGAAACACTGGCAAGGGTAAATATCTGACTGAAACACTGGCAAGGGTAAATATCTGACTGAAACACTGGCAAGGGTAAATATCTGACTGAAACACTGGCAAGGGTAAATATCTGACTGAAACACTGGCAAGGGTAAATATCTGACTGAAACACTGGCAAGGGTAAATATCTGACTGAAACACTGGCAAGGGTAAATATCTGACTGAAACACTGGCAAGGGTAAATATCTGACTGAAACACTGGCAAGGGTAAATATCTGACTGAAACACTGGCAAGGGTAAATATCTGACTGAAACACTGGCAAGGGTAAATATCTGACTGAAACACTGGCAAGGGTAAATATCTGACTGAAACACTGGCAAGGGTAAATATCTGACTGAAACACTGGCAAGGGTAAATATCTGACTGAAACACTGGCAAGGGTAAATATCTGACTGAAACACTGGCAAGGGTAAATATCTGACTGAAACACTGGCAAGGGTAAATATCTGACTGAAACACTGGCAAGGGTAAATATCTGACTGAAACACTGGCAAGGGTAAATATCTGACTGAAACACTGGCAAGGGTAAATATCTGACTGAAACACTGGCAAGGGTAAATATCTGACTGAAACACTGGCAAGGGTAAATATCTGACTGAAACACTGGCAAGGGTAAATATCTGACTGAAACACTGGCAAGGGTAAATATCTGACTGAAACACTGGCAAGGGTAAATATCTGACTGAAACACTGGCAAGGGTAAATATCTGACTGAAACACTGGCAAGGGTAAATATCTGACTGAAACACTGGCAAGGGTAAATATCTGACTGAAACACTGGCAAGGGTAAATATCTGACTGAAACACTGGCAAGGGTAAATATCTGACTGAAACACTGGCAAGGGTAAATATCTGACTGAAACACTGGCAAGGGTAAATATCTGACTGAAACACTGGCAAGGGTAAATATCTGACTGAAACACTGGCAAGGGTAAATATCTGACTGAAACACTGGCAAGGGTAAATATCTGACTGAAACACTGGCAAGGGTAAATATCTGACTGAAACACTGGCAAGGGTAAATATCTGACTGAAACACTGGCAAGGGTAAATATCTGACTGAAACACTGGCAAGGGTAAATATCTGACTGAAACACTGGCAAGGGTAAATATCTGACTGAAATACTGGCAAGGGTAAATATCTGACTGAAACACTGGCAAGGGTAAATATCAGACTGAAACACTGGCAAGGGTAAATATCAGACTGAAACACTGGCAAGGGTGAATATCCAACTGAAACACTGGCAAGGGTAAATATCTGACTGAAACACTGGCAAGGGTAAATATCAGACTGAAACACAGGCAAGGGTAAATATCTGACTGAAACACTGGCAAGGGTAAATATCTGACTGAAATACTGGCAAGGGTAAATATCTGACTGAAACACTGGCAAGGGTAAATATCAGCCTGAAACACTGGCAAGGGTAAATATCTGACTGAAACACTGGCAAGGGTAAATATCTGACTGAAATACTGGCAAGGGTAAATATCCAACTGAAACACCGGCAAGGGTAAATATCTGACTGAAATACTGGCAAGGGTAAATATCCAACTGAAACACCGGCAAGGGTAGATATTACGATGATGGCAAATTGAAAAAGTATTCTCTGAATATAATATTTAAAGTATCAATTTATACATAAAAATGAAAGAGCACATTATTTGTAGTGAAAATTTAGAATGATATATTTTATTACCCAAAAGATGGTTCATGAACAAGCAAGTGTCCAATCAGACATTATGTAAACATAGAACAGTAGAGTTTAGGACAAAGAAAGAGACATTAGATTATTCCAGGTTTTCTATGTTAACAGAAAGACAGATTCAAGGCCCTGAGAGGACTAGCTGATGAACTTGTACAGGGAAACTACCATGCCAAGGGAGCCGTCCAACAAACGTCAGTCTTACTGCTATGTTACACAGTCCTTTACTGGTTACCAGTGACAATAACTCTGTCGCCCTGTAGAACATGTACACATGTTTAAGTGACAATAACTCTGTCGCCCTGTAGAACATGTACATATGTTTAAGTGACAATAACTCTGTCGCCCTATAGAACATGTACACATGTTTAAGTGACAATAACTCTGTCACCCTGTAGAACATGTACATATGTTTAAGTGACAATAACTCTGTCGCCCTGTAGAACATGTACACATGTTTAAGTGACAATAACTCTGTCGCCCTATAGAACATGTACACATGTTTAAGTGACAATAACTCTGTCGCCCTATAGAACATGTACATATGTTTAAGTGACAATAACTCTGTCGCCCTGTAGAACATGTACATATGTTTAAGTGACAATAAGCCTCTCGCCCTGTAGAACATGTACACATGTTTAGGTGACAATAAGCCTCTCACCCTGTAGAAAATGTACACATGTTTAAGTGACAATAACTCTGTCGCCCTGTAGAACATGTATATATGTTTAAGTGACAATAACTCTGTCGCCCTGTAGAACATGTACACATGTTTAAGTGACAATAACTCTGTCGCCCTGTAGAACATGTACACATGTTTTAGTGACAATAAGCCTCTCACCCTGTAGAACATGTACACATGTTTAAGTGACAGTAAGCCTCTCGCCCTGTAGAACATGTACACATGTTTTAGTGACAATAAGCCTCTCACCCTGTAGAACATGTACTCATGTTTAAGTGACAATAAGCCTCTGCCCTGTAGAACATGTAACCATGTTTAAGTGACAATCAGCCTCTCGCCCTGTAGAACATGTACACATGTATAAGGAATTGATTTAGGGGCTTATTGTCCTCAGAATCTTATTATTATCCAGTGTATAGATGCTTATTGTCACCAGAAGCTTATTATTATCCAGTGTTTGTGTGTCAAAATATTACAAGCTGAAACTTTTAAATTAAATTTGATTTGAAATAAATCTACAGATTGTAATCTGTTTTTGTTTGTTGTAGAGATGAGAGAATTGCCAAGAAATGGCAGGAGCTCCTGGACAAGCTGGAGAAGAGGAAGCTGACACTCTCCGGATTTAACAACTTGATGAACATGTTTAGAGAAATTGAAAGCATCCAAGAAGAGTTAAAGGAAGTGGAGGTAATTGAGTGTCAATCTATACAAGTTCAATTGTTCTGTGATTTGTGTGATGTAGGTATACAGGAGAAACAACATGCCAGTATCAATCTATCCAAGTTCAATTGTTCTGTGATTTGTGTGATGTAGGTATACAGGAGAAACAACATACCAGTATCAATCTATACAAGTTCAATTGTTCTGTGATTTGTGTGATGTAGGTATACAGGAGAAACAACATACCAATATCAATCTATACAAGTTGAATTGTTCTGTGATTTGTGTGATGTAGGTATACAGGAGAAACAACATACCAGTATCAATCTATACAAGTTCAATTGTTCTGTGATTTGTGTGATGTATATTTGTGTCATTATGAGTAATACATGGTATACAGGAGAAACAACATACCAGTATCAATCTATACAAGTTGAATTGTTCTGTGATTTGTGTGATGTATATTTGTGTCATTATGAGTAATACATGGTATACAGGGGAAACGGTGTGTTCTCCATTTGCCCACTTTTTAGAGAACAAAGAAAAGTGTTGGTATAGGAGAACAATGGAAAACCAATTATAGTCAGTTTCATAATAATTTTCACCTGTGCTTACCTGTATTCGTTTACCTGAGCTACCTATAGTTTGTCAAAAGTGGGGAAATAGAAAGATATCAATATATAAATTTCAACATTAATATAAGAATAAAGAACAAAGGACAAGTGTCACAGTAAGAGCAAATTGTTTTTTACCAACTGTTTCAATTTCAAGAATTAGTTAAAATCATAAAAACTTCTACATCTGTTGTTATTAGGAGAACCCAATCAGGACAATAACGCTTGTAATGTTGGCATGTGTACTTATGTAGCTATATAGAGAATATATCACAAGATACTGTTCAATTCTATAGGATGATACATGTAACAATACACATGTAAATATGCATGTATCTAATTAACTATATCATATACATTGTACATAAAACTTTACTGATGTCCCGACATTCCAATTCTACAGTAACAAGAAAGTCAAACATACATGTACTGTGTATATTTGTATGTTGGACATTTAGAAAAGCCAGCTTTTTTCATCAAGGATGATATTTTTGCAATTTTAAGTATGAGATATTAATAAATGAAAAAAAACAATTTTTAGTCAGAATGCAATATTTGGATTAATTGAGATGTCTTTTATTTACAGTAACTTGCAAAACTTAGTAAATTTGCGTAATTTGATAATACATGTATTATATTTATATTAATGTGCATCACTTTTATCACACTATAAAAAACCTAAGCATTTCTACAGAAGATAGACTTCTGCAGACTGCAAATTCACTGCATGGTAACTGGATCCGGCCCCGGTTGTTTGGTATCTACTTCCGGAAAATTCGAATCAAAACAAAAATGATAGGGGTACATGCGAAAACGCTTCAAAAACTCGATATTATTTCATTTGTTTTGAAATAATATCGAGTTTTTGAAGCGTTTTAGCATGTACCCCTATCATTTTTGTTTTGATTCGAATTTTCCGGAAGTAGATACCAAACAATTGGGGCCGGATCCCCGATTACTTCTCTGTAATAGACTATAATCCTTTTCATAACATTCTGCTAATTATCGGATTATAAAAAGTGGGCAAATGGAGATACAGCCGGAGAAACAACATACCAGTATCAATCTATACAAATTGAATTGTTCTGTGATTTGTGTGATGTATATTTGTGTCATTATGAGTAATACATGGTATACAGGGGAAACAACATACCAGTATCAATCTATACAAGTTCAATTGTTCTGTGATTTGTGTGATGTAGGTATACAGGAGAAACAACATACCAGTATCAATCTATACAAGTTGAATTGTTGTGTGATTTGTGTGATGTAGGTATACAGGAGAAATAACATACCAGTATCAATCTATACAAGTTGAATTGTTGTGTGATTTGTGTGATGTAGGTATACAGGAGAAACAACATACCAGTATCAATCTATACAAGTTGAATTGTTGTGTGATTTGTGTGATTTAGGTATACAGGAGAAACAACATACCAGTATCAATCTATACAAGTTGAATTGTTGTGTGATTTGTGTGATGTATATTTGTGTCATTATGAGTAATACAATGGTATACAGGAGAAACAACATACCAGTCTGATACTATAATAACCCGAACAATACTCTTTGGTGATCTTAATTATTTCAATGTCTTTAAATCATAATATCCAATCAGGGTGAATTTTGATGCCTCCACTTCAAATTAAGGGAGACATTCTATAATGATGATGTTTCTATGTATTGTTCTAATAATTTCTTAGTTCATGTCATAAAGTCTGTCGCGTATTCTTTTAAGTCCTATTGGACTGCTCTATTTATTGTTATGATACTATGTTATAAATGTAAGGCTATAAATGCTCACACATGTTACATACTTGAATCATCAATAGACAATGCGCAGTGTAGTAGCATGAGCCTAGACTCAATATTTCAAAAAAAGATCAAGAATCCTTACATGACCTTGGCTGTTAATAGGATCAAACAAACAAACAAAAATCAAGAATCTTTTGTCTCATTTAGACATTCATAGTCTGCAAACACAATGTCAATCACTGTAGTATTCCATCCTTGATTACAAATTAAACACCAGACTTGATTCGTGATGTTTCAGAACAAAGTGAAGATAGACGAGTATGGTAAACACCTACAGGCTGTTGAGGAATATTTACAACAACACAGTCTGGCAGAGACTCAACTCAACTCCCTCGGCAAACGCATGCGCAACCTAAACCGACGCTCTAAGAGCTCAACAGATTCTTCCCACCCAGAGGGCACCGTCCTGGAGCAGAGACTTAACGGTGTCAACAAGGCCTACGACAGGTTCATACCCATCCTCTTAATCTATATAACTATACATCTGTATATGTAACTGATGAAAATTTGAACTTTTATTCTTATTTCAGTTTTATGCCTCAATGTAAATCATATATCATTAAGGGAAAGAAAATTTACATTTTATTTCAAAGTCAAATCCTGCCTCAGAATACAGAAACAGTTTTATGTGCTAAAATTTTCACCTCATAAATTGTAGAAAAAGTTTAGAGATGTTGAAGAGTTACTTTACCTTTCCTCAGGGTAAACGATATGAGTAATGTGCGACACAAAGGTTTGGATGTGGCCAAGAAATACTACCAATTCCTACAGGACGCCGAGGAAGAGGAGAGATGGGTCTTAGAGAAAATTGACGTCTGTCGGTCTTCAAACATCGGCAAAAATCTCAACGCTGCTCTCGTACTTCTCAAAAAGCATGAGGTATGGGACTATATATCAGTTGACACAGATAATTGTAGACTAACATCTGCTGGAAGGGTTTGTTCTGAAAAGTTTAAAACGTTTTTACCATTTCTTGAATTATGTGTGTTAGGGAATAATATATATATACAAGCTGTTTGATGATCACTACAGTAAGTCTAATAGAGTTATTATTAAAATAAATTCTTTGTTTTCCCCAGGCCTTGGAGGCAGAGATGCATGGCCGATGGCCCCGCTGTGAGCAGATGTGTGGGGTAGGTCAGGATCTCGTCAACAGCGGCCACAAGGCACGCTCAGAAATTGGCTCCAAAATTAACAGCCTCATGGATAAGTGGAAACAGCTCAAGGAGTTAGCTGCACTGAGAAAAACCAAGATAGAGGACGGCATTGAGGCTCACCAGGTATAGGTCAAATTAGTATTGTGTCAAAATCTTGTTCTTAGTCAGGTGTATCAGACTAGATAAATCAGAGTTGTCTCCCCTACTTCAGGAATTCATGTGGGTTATTCAGGCAAATAAAGCGGCTATAAGAACATTGGAGAAATTGAAAGTTTTAGTTATGGAATTAAAATAAGAATCATTTTTATCATTCGGTGCACAGTACAGAAGGTTGAAACAAATCTACCAAGAACCTGTCGCCTTTGTTATTTTATCATATCAATGCATTCCAGAGACGTGTTTTTACCTTTACAGTACTATGAAGATGCTAACGAGGCCGAGTCGTGGATGAGAGAAAAGATGCCGATTGTAACAAGTGATGACTATGGTAGAGATGAGGCCAATTCTCAGGTAACCGATGTCCCTCTATTTACAAGTCTTCATTGTGAATAACATGAATGTTTCTATAGTGTAAACTGAATTGAAGCCATGCTACTAACACCACAGACACCCAAACAAAAATTAAACATTAGTAAAACCTACAGAAATCATGCAAGTGGTAGGAATTCTGAACATGTTTTACCTACAAATTACATGAGATGCTGTTAGTACCAATGGTCAAGGATGTTACAGTAAAGACACCATTGATACACAATGAGCACCAGTGGTAACGAGTCGAGAGACTGTGTTAACATAGCACCAGTGTTAACGAGTCGAGAGACTGTGTTAACATAGCACCAGTGTTAACGAGTCGAGAGACTGTGTTAACATAGCACCAGTGTTAACGAGTCGAGAGACTGTGTTAACACAGCACCAGTGTTAACGAGTCGAGAGACTGTGTTAACATAGCACCAGTGTTAACGAGTCGAAAGACTGTGTTAACATAGCACCAGTGTTAACGAGTCAAGAGACTGTGTTAACATAGCACCAGTGTTAACGAGTCTGGGTTAACATTAAACAGGATTTTAACTTGTCATATTTACAGGATTTTAACTTTTATATGTGATATTTACAGGATTTTAACTTTTATATGTGATATTTACAGGATTTTAACTTTTACATGTGATATTTACAGGATTTTAACTTTTATGTGATATTTACAAGATTTTTACTTTTATATGTGATATTTACAGGATTTTTACTTTTACATGTGATATTTACAGGATTTTAACTTTTACATGTGATATTTACAGGATTTTTAACTTTTATATGTGATATTTACAGGATTTTAACTTTTATATGTGATATTTGTGCTATATGGCTATGTTCCCAAAAATATTTGTTTGTGAGAATGTTACACATCATTCTAAATTTAATAAATTATAACTTATTTTCAAAAAAATATTACCCAATAAAGTTTTGGATAATTTGACTTTACTAGATGTATCTTGTAGTATAATCATTCGATCTTCCTTGGTTGGCATGTTTGACATATCTTTATATTATAAAGCACTGCTTCATTATATTTTGGTTATGTTTGGTTTAGAATCTGGTGTTTTATTTTTCAGGCTCTCTTATCAAGACATAATCGTTTGGAAGAGGAGATTCGAGGATTCAAATCTGAAATAATGCGACTGGATGAACTAGCTCAGTTGATGACTAAAGCTGCCAGTGAACACAATGTAAGTCAACTCTGCTGCTGGTTCTGAAAACTGAAATGCCAGATATAAAGAGATTCACCTAATATACTGCAAAAACAGATGAACTGGTTTGAATAATAAGTTTTAAGATTGAAGTATCTTTACCTGTCGTTCTGTATCCAGGATTAAGATTTTCACGTTAGCTGATTCACTAAGCAGTGTAGTTGGATGTCACACTAATGCTGGTGTTTATTTATCATCTGTTACAGATTTCACCAGAAAAATTCATGCCCCAGGAGAATGGTGAAAAGTCGGATGAGGAGGAACTTGTAGAGGAGCTTGTCGATGTTCCACATGAAATAGAGGTTGAAGAGGTTGTGGAAAGGGAGGTCATCCAAGATGTTGTAGAAACTCGCAAAATACCCCAGGTCAAAGCCATGTACGCCTACAAAGGCCAAGGAATGAAAGTGGACAAAGGGGAGGTAAGTCAAGTTTATTGGATCCTTGTTCATATTTAGTGTTGACCGTACCAGTCATGTGGTAATGTGTAAACTAGAGCTTGTCTCACTCTGATCTGATATAGGGCTTGGTACTTACCTGTGGTCAGAGTCAGTTTGGAAACCTAGTTATACTTACTCACCAATTGTTCTTGTAATGCCTGAGAATAACTTTTTGAAATCATGGACAATGAAAAACTAATTACAGTCAGTATCTTACCAATATGTGGTCATTTTCTTCAAGATACTAAAATTTTGTCTTGTAAAATGTTTAAATGCTGGTTGAAGTAGCAATGCACAAAAATTCAACACTTTTATTTCAAAATAAATGATTTATATGACATGATTCTTTCCAAACATGGTAACATCTATAGCAAGACTAAACCATTCTAACAGAAATAAAAAATATCAGATTTTATACAACATGGAACTTTGTTACTTGTGACAGAAGCATTTCACTCGGTAACCTCACAGTAAGCACTAATTATATATGACATGTGGTGGACTACATTACATTTAAGTTAATCCCGATGATAATACAAACAATACAGTTGAAACTCGTTATCTCGAAATTCAACGGACCAACGAAAATAATTCAACTCATCCGGAATTCGACTTAAACATAATGTCATTAGGTTTGATCAGAATGTTGTTTTTAACGGTCCTTATCTTATGACTATTACAGCGGGGTACATGCCTTATGCCGTGATCAGCATATTATCGTGATTTTCCAACTTATATGGTTTGTATTAAATCTTTTAAGTTATATGTTTCAGATGAAATAAGTAAAAAAGAATTACGATGATATGATCGTCACGATAATAGGCATGCACCCTGATTTCCCGGTGGTAACGTTATACTGACTTCAATGGTTAATACATCAAACTTATATGGAATATAGTACATGAACAAATAAAAACAAGCATCTTTCTCACTTCATAATTTTATAGTATTTCAAAATAATAACATAGCAAAATAAACAATATGTTTCACCTACCATGAGCAGACTACACTCTCCGTTTCCGGCTCTCACACACATGTTCACACATACTGGTTAATATAATTTACGGCAAATGAAACGAAAGTAGATTTCAATACCAACGAAGAAATACATTGTATAACTAATATACTAGTTCATATGCAACCACTAGTTAACATTTAATAAACATTGTGGGTTTCTAAAAAATCATTTTGCACTATTAACATTCCATACAAGCCTTAGAAAACACTTTCGGTTCTAATGATTCCTAAACATACACGCTTCCGGTTATGATCAGTGCTGATCGAGCCAAGCTGAATGTGATTGTGTAAACACGCGTCGTGTCTATGTACAGGTAAGTCACAATTATAAAGTGATACTGATTAGGAAGCCAGACTTCAGAGGATTATTAAACAATTCATAATTAGCAGTCATTGTTGTATGTGCAGGTAAACCAATCGCATATTACGATAAACCACAGGTGAATTTCAATCGTTTGTGTCCATGTTATATTTACGTCATGGTTTTTTTTTTTTTTTTTTTTTAATTTTGACTGAGTCATCGAAATTCGAGTCATCCGATCTTAAGATACATACACAAAGAAGGAAAAATAGCGGGACTTCAAAATTAATTCAACTCAACCGGAATTTCGACTCAAGCGATTTTGAGGTAACGAGTTTCGACTGTATTAAAAACCATTCCCTAAAACTTCAACAGACTTTTAGTATATTGCGCCTTATCCTGTGAGGGTATAAATCCTCTATGGCACCCTGTACCTTAACCTTAAAGGATACAAACCTGTCCAAAATCACATTTTATACTAGTAAAACATTCTTATCCTAAACTCTCATACTTAAATCTAATCATTAAGTGATGTGTCTTGTGTAATTTGGAGTGTTGGGTTCAGAATTTTCTTAAAAATAAGTTTGTATGCATTTCTAAAATCTTTTCTAAGAATTCCATATATGAAAGGGTTCACAGAACTTGAACAGTATGCAACAAGACTAGCAAAAGTGTTGATACGTCCGGGTACAAAGTTAGTATCGGAGACAATCACCTTAATAAGTTTGGTGACACTGAACGGGGTCATGCATACAAAGTAGGCCAGCACAACCACTAGGAGACTTTTCACCACTTTCTTACTCTGACTGTAGTTAGATTTTTTTCTAGAGTTTGGTAATTCATTAAGAGGTTGTAATGACCTTGTAGAACGCCTGACCTCTCTGACCACAAGGAAGTAGTTTACCACCAGCGCGAGGCCAGGTAGGAAAAAACAGAGTAAGAATGCTGTAACAACATAATAAACGGCCTGTTCTTTTTCCTGCTGCCATTGTATAGCACAGACAGCCTCCCAATAGTCATACTGGATCCACTGTAGTATAACAGGAACCACAGAAAACACGACACCCTGGAACCACGAGTACACAATAGTTACATTGACCTTGGTCCGACTGATCCACATAGGATAGGCCAAAGGCCGGAGAACTGCTTGGTAACGGTCAAAACTAATGAAACACAGGGTCAACATGGAGGTGATAATTAGGCAGTAGTTAATAGCACACACTATAGAGCACATGGCATGTCCAAAGACCCAACGGTCAGCCACCATGGAGCTAAAGGAACTGACCATTACAGTGAGACCATTGATGAGGTCAGTGACGGCAAGGTTTACGATAAGAAAGCTAGCGTGTTCCTCTCTCAGATGTCGACTTACTGCCACTGCCACTATTACAGCCATGTTACCGAATACTGATGTTATAATCACCACCAAAAGGAACATGGCTGAAAACACTATCTCCACAGTGGTGCGTAGTTCCTCTGTGTTGTAAGTCTGGGTAATGTTCACTTCACTCATGCTGAACTGTCAAACGTTGGTTAACATTCTAGGTATCCTCACGCCACCGTTTGTTAATGTTCTAGGATCGTCATGCAGTAGTCCTATTCACTTCATGTCTTTTGAAGTAGTGACATAGTCCCAAGTGGACATAGAATTCTCTCTGTAAACAAGTCCGATCTTCAGGAATGATCAATTACTCTTTATTAGCATTAAACTATTCACAGGACACCAATCATCTTTTCATATCTATGGAGATGAGAAAGTTGATTAATCTGTAAATGATTGTTGAGCTTTGTCCTTAATAGTTTGAAGGATAAATTTTGCTCTATTATCCTCAACAAAGATGCTATCAATCAAATGAAGCATACTGTCATCAATTCTGCACTGTCAGTTCCTTCGAGTGGAGATTTGTACCTTGGATCTGAAATCAGCAAAGGGATTAAAAAAAGTCAGTTCTTGTCTCTTTGTGTAAATAATCAATATGATCATTATTTTAGCTGGTAATGTAATAGTCAATAAATAATTCTATTCGAAATTATTTTATTTTATCCAACACATGTTAATTTGTAAAAACCACAAAACCTACATACCTGGTTATATCAATATTAAATGTGACCACCCACAATAGACTTACATTAAAACTTCCTAAATCATCACAGTTTATATATACATTTAGTTATTAATCTACATGTAACCCTGCTCAATACTAGCCACAATGTATCACTCGGCTAGGGAGAACTTCTCTTTAGCTCCATCGGTTGAGCGTCAGACTAGTAATCCAGAGGTCCCGAGTTCGATCCCAGGCAGAGGCAGGTATTAAATTTATTGTAAATCTTGCACTGTTACATTGGCACCAATGTAGGGACTCGGGAATGATACTGAACTATACCTTCAAAGGAATCGTTGTGACCCCCTAGAAACTCGAGGACGAGTTGATACCTAAAGCATGAGAATATAACCTCGGTCAATACTAGCCACAATATACCGGATGGGCTAAAGAGAACTTCTCTTTAGCTCGATTGGTTGAGCGTCAGACTAGTAATCCAGAGGTCCCGAGTTTGATCTCTGGAGGGGAGGCAGGTATTAAATTAATTGTAAATCCTGCACCCTGTTACATATATGTAATTCAAATAATATGTAGGAAAAATACAATGAGTGGTGGGGGCGCTCCCTACCGACAATTGTATCTCCCCCCACCTGACATTACTGAATTATTAAACAATAAATAGCATTAAATACCATATAGCTCTGCCATCATCTACCCCAACCATTCCATTACAAGGTTTCAGGAATTTTTAGGTCACCTAAGACGAATTAGTTCTCAAGTGACCTATTCTATATTCTAATTGCCTTTTGTCCGTCGTCATGTGTTTCATAAACAATCTACATTTTCGACTTCTCCAAAACCGCTGAAGCAATTTCAATGAAAATTTGCACAAACCTTCTAAGCCAATCAAAATTGTTAATTTTTAATAAAGGGGTAAAATTGACTAAAATTTCAAAAATATTCTTTTCCACTCACAGATGTGGTAGAATCAAATACTCTTCAGAAGTAGAAAGGTCTCAAGGCCCTCTTCAAAAATTGTGAATCATATCACTCTGGGGTTTCCTCCTGGGGAGGGGATTACATTTACTATAGTTTATATAGCGAAAACACATTTTGGAGCATTATTTGGTCATTTATAATAGGATATTAGTCAAATGTTGTTAGAATTGTCCCTATGAAATGGACATTAAATCCTATTAATCCGGGGCCAAAAGGGGTCAAATAAGCTAGAACTTTTAAAATCTACTTCTGAAGTTCTGGAACTGATAAAATCAAATACTCTTCATAGAGGGAAGGTCTTGAGGTCCTTTACAAAAATGTGAATTATGTGACCCTGGGGTTTCATGTTTCCCCATGGGGAGGGGGCACGTTTACTATAGTTTATATAGGAAAACACATTCATGAACATTATTTGCTTGTTTTTCATAGGAAATTAGTCATTTTGGTCCTGGCTGACCCCCAGGGGCCTTAGGGGCGGGGCCAAAAGGGGTCAAATAGGCTAAAACTTCAAAAATCTTCTTCTGAATTCACAGATTTGATGAAACCAAATACTCTTCATAAATTGGAAGGTCTTAAAAAAAATGTGAACTTGATGGCTCTGGGATCCCTAGGGATGGGGTCAAATTTTATAGTTTATATAGGAAAAACACATTTATGAACATTATTAGCTTTGTTTTCATAGGAAATTAGTCAAACTGAGTTAGAATAATTAGCCTGAAATAGCATTTTAACACAATATCCATATTGGTCCTGACTGACCCCCAGTGACCAGATGGGCGGGGTCAAAATGGGTCAAAATGGCTAACTTTTCAAAAATCATTCTTCTGAATTTTCAGATTCGATGGAACCAAATACTCTTCATAGATTGAAAGGTCTTAAGGCCTTTTACAAAACATGTGAATTTCATGGCCCAGGGATCTCAGATTTTCCCCTGGGGAGGGAGTCAAATTTACTATAGTTTATATTGGAAAAACACATTATTGAACATTATTTGGTTAGTTTTAATAGGAAATGAGTCAAACTGGTTTAGAATTATTGGTTGAAAATAGCATTTTAACACCATATCTATATTGGTCCTGACCGACCCTCAGGGGCTAGAGGGGCGGGGTAAAATGGCTAAAATTTCAAAAGTCTGCTGTATCCGAATTCAGGTGACCATTAAGGCCCATGAAACTCTTGTTTAAACAAAGTATCAAGAAATAAGATTATTTCATTTGAAATATTTAGTACATCACATATTTAATTGAAATGTTTTTAGCTCACCTGGCCCGAAGGGCCGGTGAGCTTATGCCATGGCGCGGCGTCCGTCGTCCGTCGTCCGTCCGTCCGTCCGTCCGTCTGTCTGTCCGTCAACATTTCCTTTAAATCGCTACTAGTCATAGAGTTCTGCATGGATTGTGACCAAATTTGGCCACAAAGATCCTTGGGGGAAGGGGAACAGAACTTGTATAAATTTTGGCTCTGAGCCCCTGGGGGCAGGAGGGGCGGGGCCCAATAGGGGAAATAAAGGTAAATCCTATAAATCGCTACTTGTCATAGAGTTCTGCATGGATTGTAACCAAATTTGGCCACAAGCATCCTTGGGGGAAGGGGAACAGAACTTGTATAAATTTTGGCTCTGAGCCCCCGGGGGCAGGAGGGGCGGGGCCCAATAGGGGAAATAAAGGTAAATCCTATAAATCGCTACTTGTCCTAGAGTTCTGCATGGATTGTGACCAAATTTGGCCACAAACATCCTTAGGAGAAGGGGAACAGAACTTGTATAAATTTTGGCTCTGACCCCCTGGGGGCAGGAGGGGCGGGGCCCAATATAGGAAATAGAGGTAAATCCTATAAATCGCTACTAGTCATAGAGTTCTTCATGGATTGTAACCAAATTTGGCCACAAACATCCTTTGGGGAAGGGGAACAGAACTTGTATAAAATTTGGCTCTGACCCCCAGGGGGCAGGAGGGGCGGGGCCCAATAGGGGAAATAAAGGTAAATCCTTTAAATCGCTACTAGTCATAGAGTTCTGCATGGATTGTAACCAAATTTGGCCACAAGCATCCTTGGGGAAGGGGAACAGAACTTGTATAAATTTTGGCTCTGACCCCCCGGGGGCAGGAGGGGCGGGGCCCAATAGGGGAAATAAAAGTAAATCCTATAAATCGCTACTAGTCATAGAGTTCTGCATGGATTGTAACCAAATTTGGCCACAAACATCCTTGGGGGAAGGGGAACAGAGCTTGTATAAATTTTGGCTCTGACCCCCAGGGGGCAGGAATGGTGGGGCCCAATAGGGGAATTAGAGGTAAATATTCAAATTTCTTCAGAAAATAAACAATGAACCTGTATCCAGAATATTACTTGGCATTACAAACCAGGTGAGCGATACAGGCCCTCTGGGCCTCTTGTTTTCAATTTCACAGTTTTAAGTTGCCACAGAACCATCCGTATAAATTATCTGGTAACTGAATTTGAAAATTTTGTCCTTTTTTTTGCCTCTTTTTTGATAGATTTGTCTAAAAAATAATAGAGTGCAATCTTGAACAAACTTAATATTTATTGAGAATATGTAGATACCTTATTTACACCTTTAGGAGAAATATAGGATGCACTCTACGCTTTCCACATAAAAAACTTTGCAAAAAATTAACAAAATTTCCACATTGACATAAATTCTGCATATTTAGGATGGTTACCATAACAACTACATCTAAAATGATACATAACTATTATAGTTATTCTATCAGATAGGTACTCAATATTTGATAGTCATCAATTTAATTACTAAATAACAAACCATACATAGTCCTTTAAGTCACATAATAACTTCACTGGTACTCTCACAAAAAAATAAATCAAATATCTAATGTTTATTTTTAGTGGCCTTTTCTTCGAGCTTTTCCAAAAAATGTACTTTTAGATTGTTATAATGTAAATGATAAAACAAACAAAAACAGATACACTAAATAAGTTAAATGTCAGTATATTCAATGTATTCAGGTTTTGTTCACATCAAAATTATTTAAATTTCAATCACAACATAGATAGTGTTTTTTTACAGTATAACACCTGTACAGTGATTATATATTATGTTTATATGGATAGAATGTTTATAGAGATTTTTAACAAGGAAGTTGTTTATTTCCATGCCTTATTTTTTCTACTGGTCTATGTTTTCAAAATCTCTTGTTTTGCATTACTTAGCATATCTGAGATGAAGAAAAGATAAAGTTTTACCTTGTTACATTGAAGACAGCCTCTACAACTCTGCTGTCCATGTCTATAGTGCTCCTTTCATGTGTGTGTCGGTGTTGATTACTGGACTCCAATGTCTGACGTTGGCTTGGGTACTCAATCGAGTGTCACAGGATCAGAAAGCCCCGGCCTTAATTAATCCAGTGGAATAATGTCTCTCACATCAATATTAAATCAGATAAAGTTAATTACAATGTCAGCCAACTAACCTTATGATCTGTATCCACATCTCAATTTCATTATTTAGTATAAAAAGAGCATGTTCAAAATCAGGGTAATTAACATTCACCTTTTCCAGGTGACAGCTTGTTAGTACCACATAATATTGGATAGTGGTATAATGGATTTATTTTGATACTAACTGGAAACTAATGAACAGCCAATGTGATTAGCAAGTTAGCAGGTCTTTCTTCTAGTATTGATATCGCTGAGTACAACCATACTTAATATAAATATTTGTTATAAAAGATGAATGGTATTTTGTAATACACCTACACGATCTGCTGCCTTCAGGTCTAGGTACTCGTATGTTCTGTCCATGTAAACACAGCCAACTAAACAAAAATCAGGATAGGCCTGAATAATCTTCTTTCAAAAATTGACACTTGTGAACATGTATGAAGTCCCCTGCCAAATGATGTTGTTCCCTCCTGGTACTCTATTTGCTTTTGTCAGTGGCCAAAAAGTAAACTTAAGGTATAATCTTATTTGTAATTATTGCAAAAATAAGTTTTGGGATCTATTTCATGGGTCATATTTATCATTAAAATTTCTCAATTTATTTTAATGGTTAAAGATATATTGCACGCTAATTTCACTGTAACGATATGTCACTTAAACATTTGATATTTGAACATTGAGATGTAACTAAACAATTTAGCTCCCCAAAAACACATGTTGGCCTTTAAGAACACGTTGGTCTATAAGAGAGCTGAAATCTAGGAATCATATATTCCTAGTTTTGAATAAAGCGCCTTCAATCACCACCATGTTCAGTGACTTCGGGTTTTGTCAGATTCCGAATCGTATCTTGTGACTAACGTTCGACACGACCTGCACGTAGTGAGCTAGGTAGTTAGCATAAGCGCACATGTGTTTGTTTACGTTTTCCTTCTGACTAATATGAACAAATCATGCTGGTATATGTCCACAGAGTGAGGATTTGAAACATCCAATTCACACATTGCTGTAAAATATTATGTGTATTAAATAATGTAATGTGTGAGCATTATTTTCTTTGTAGATCTAGTCGACTGAGGTCGACCGCATGTTTTGTTTATGAAAAACTGTTAACATTTTCTCTTGGTTTCACAACTCTCCTGTTACTTCGAGATTGTCGCGACAATGTTCGGAATGATTCGGCAACTTTCGAGCCTATTTTTCATGTGTACACGTTAAAAAGATTTGTTACTTTTATAATAAAAAATACTTCCAGTGCTGGAACTTTATAAAAAGTGGTAAAATTAGAAAGTTTAGAACTCAGACAGACAGAGAAAAATATGTATAATACTTAAATAGTTTTCACTACGACAAAAAGAGCGAAAGTGATAGACCATACAACTTTAAATAGCAGTCCCAAAATCAGGGTCTTGAATAATTCCAAGTATGTGTATCAAAAAAGAATATAGAAAGATGAAATGTATACCAAAAGTTAAAAATCTTTTGATTAAATAGCTGGTTGCAATTTAGGTAAAAAATAGATTTTTAGCCCACCATCATCAGATGGTGGGCTATTCAAATCGCCATGCATCCGTCGTCCGTACGTAGACAATGCTTGTTATCACTATTTTTTAAAAACTACTGCAGGGATTTTGTTCAAACTTCACATGGAGGATCCCATCGGTCCCTAGTTGTGCCATACAAATTTTGAGGCTGATCTGAAAAACAAGATGGCCGCCAGGCAGCCATTTTTGATTTTGGCAGTTGAAGTTTGTTATCGCTACTTCTCATAAAGTAGTGAAGGGATATGTCCCAAATTTCATGTGCAGGTTCCCCTAGAGATCTTGTTGTGCATACAGCATTTCCGACTGATCAGTGAACAAGATGGCCGACAGGCCGCCATCTTTGATTTTGACAATTGAAGTTTTGTTACCACTATTTCTCAGAAAGTACTGAAATAATCTGTCTCAAATGTCATGTGCAGGTTCCCCTAGGTCCCTAGTTGTGCATATTGCATTTTCAGATTATTCGGTGAAAAAGATGGCCGACAGGCCGCTATCTTGGATTTTGATTATTGAAGTTTGTTACTGCTATTTCTCAGAAAGTACTGAAACGATCTGTCTCAAATTTCATATTTAGGTTCCCCTAGGACCTTAGTTGTGTATCTATTATTGCATTTTGGGACCAATTAATGAACAAGATGGCCAACAGGTAGCCATCTTGGATTTTGATAATTGAAGTTTGTTACTGCGATATATCTCAGTACGTAATGAAAGGATCCTTCTCAAATATTATATGATGTTTGTAGTAAAAGTTTGAAATGCAAAGAAAAGATCCATCTTTCCATTGTCAGACGTAGATCATTCTTTGGTGGGCGCCAAGATCCCTCTGGGATCTCTTGTAATTGTTATACCCCTATAAAATAGTTTCTTTATAAACTCTATTGATAAAAATGCCAATAAATGAACTGTTTCGTCAAGAGCCAAAGAACTGTTAAAATCGACTGTTAAAATGTGCTGTTGGACTGCAATGACACCTACAATTCGTGACATCAATGCATTGTTTTGAGTCAATGGGTATAACAAAACAGTTATTGACTTGGATTTCGGGCAACAACTGCATAATGTTGCAGGAATTATGTACATTTTAGAAGGTTGATGTCATGATTTACTTTGAAAATATTTTTGATGACCATGTTAATTTTCTATGTTGCAGATTATGATTGTGGTCCAGAGAACTAATGCCGATTGGTGGCAGATTAGGAAGTCGGACGGAACTGAAGGCTTTGTACCAGCTAACTATGTAGCAGATATAGATCCAAAGGTCACACAAAAAATTGTCAAGAGGCCCACAAAGGTCCCAGAGAAGGTCAAGATCAAAAAGACTGTGATGAAGAAAGAACTAGTGAAAAAGAAGAAAGAAAAAGAAAAGTCTTCAAAGTTAAGAAGAGCACCCTCTGGTATGTAAATGTTCCCAGAGTTTTGTTATCTTTATATTATAAACATATCTTTTTAAAGCCCATTTCGTTTCCTTGATGGTAAAAGATATGATTTCACTTGACTTCTACTGCAATGTGTGATTATAGTAAGATATGTTAAGGTTTACTTATTTCATAAATTGAATTTATGCTTTTCTTCCCAAACATGGAACTTAGTTCAATTAGGCGAAATTGTTCCATGAATGTTGACATCATTTTTTAGCAACATTTATATGCCTCTTTTTTGTTACAGTAAGGTCAAAGGCCAACCTTCATTTTGACAAAGACAATGTTGACAAGAGGCAACGACAAGTGAATGTCACCTACAATAAGCTTGTCCGTCTAGCTCAGGTAAAATGTGACTTTACTTTGCTACTCGTAATGGTTGATATGATTAAACATAATCTCTAATGGTCATCATACTTACATGTGTTATAGGATTAAACATAATCTCTAATGGTCATCATACTTACATGTGTTATAGGATTAAACATAATCTCTAATGGTCATCATACTTACATGTGTTATAGGATTAAACATAATCTCTGTAATGGTCATCATACTTACATGTGTTATAGGATTAAACATAATCTCTAATGGTCATCATACTTACATGTGTTATAGGATTAAACATAATCTCTAATGGTCATCATACTTACATGTGTTATAGGATTAAACATAATCTCTGTAATGGTCATCATACTTACATGTGTTATAGGATTAATCATATTCTCTAATGGTCATCATACTTACATGTGTTATAGGATTAAACATAATCTCTAATGGTCATCATACTTACATGTGTTATAGGATTAAACATAATCTCTGTAATGGTCATCATACTAACATGTGTTATAGGATTAAACATAATCTCTGTAATGGTCATCATACTTACATGTGTTATAGGATTAAACATATTCTCTAATGGTCATCATACTTACATGTGTTATAGGATTAAACATAATCTCTAATGGTCATCATACTTACAAATGTTATTGGAAGTTTAATATGTACTGTATGTTACAGGCACGCAGGGTAGCATTAGACGATGCTGTAGCCCTGTTCAAGTTTTATCAGAAATGTGACGAGCTGGAGGCTTGGATGGTTGAGAAGGTAAGTTGACGTATTAATGGCTTGGTTTCACAGGAAAACGTTATGTAATAGTTAAAACAACAACTATAGAAACACCCCAGTAATGGATATTAGATATTAATTGTTCAACAATATAGGTACAAATGTTGACCTTTTGCTTTCACAGGACATCAGTATATAAATATTCAATATTTATATGAAGACAATTATCATCAGTCTTTTGCAAACCTAGAAAATGATGACCTTTATTTTAAACTGTTTGTAGGAACAAGTGCTGACTAGCAAGGAAAGTCTAGCAGACAACATGGAGGCTGTTAGGAAGAAGTTTGAGGTAAACATGTCTGTAGTTAAAACTGTTGTACTAAACCTGGATACAACCATGTCCATGTACAGTGTACATGTATGTACCAAACCTGGATATAACCATGTCCATGTACAGTGTACATGTATGTACCAAACCTGGATACAACCATGTTCATGTACAGTGTACATGTATGTACCAAACCTGGATACAACCATGTCCATGTACAGTGTACATGTCTGTACCAAACCTGGATATGACCATGTCCATGTACAGTGTACATGTATGTACTAAACCTGGATATAACCATGTCCATGTACAGTGTACATGTATGTACCAAACCTGGATATAACCATGTCCATGTACAGTGTACATGTATGTACCAAACCTGGATATAACCATGTCCATGTATGTACCAAACCTGGATATAGCCATGTCCATGTACAGTGTACATGTATGTAACAAACCTGGATATAACCATGTTTATGTACAGTGTACATGTATGTACCAAACCTGGATATAACCATGTCCATGCACAGTGTACATGTATGTACCAAACCTGGTGTATGTACCAAACCTGGATATAACCATGTCCATGTACAGTGTACATGTATGTACCAAACCTGGATATAACCATGTCAATGTACAGTGTATATGTATGTACTAAACCTGGATATAACCATGTCCATGTACAGTGTACATGTATGTACTAAACCTGGATATAACCATGTCCATGTACAGTGTACATGTATGTACCAAACCTGGATATAACCATGTCCATGTACAGTGTACATGTATGTACCAAACCTGGATATAACCATGTCCATGTACAGTGTACATGTATGTAATAAACCTGGATATAACCATGTCCATGTACAGTGTACATGTATGTAACAAACCTGGATATGACCATGTCCATGTACAGTGTACATGTATGTAACAAACCTGGTGTATGTACCAAACCTTGATATAACCATGTCCATGTACAGTGTACATGTATGTACCAAACCTGGATATAACCATGTCCATGTATAGTGTACATGTATGTTCCAAACCTTGATATAACCATGTCCATGTACAGTGTACATGTATGTACCAAACCTGGATATAACCATGTCCATGTACAGTGTACATGTATGTACCAAACCTGGTGTATGTACCAAACCTTTATATAACCATGTCCATGTACAGTGTACATGTATGTACGAAACCTGGATATAACCATGTCCATGTACAGTGTACATGTATGTACCAAACCTGGATATAACCATGTCCATGAACAGTGTAAATGTATGTACCAAACCTGGATATAACCATGTTTATGTACAGTGTACTTATGTACAGTGTAAATGTTCAGAGTTTTGTAATTCTAAAGTACAGTTCACATGTAATATAGATATTCTAGTTAACACTCATGATTTATTATGTACATGGATTGTATTTCAGAACCTACTTACAAGCCTTGCGGCCAATAAAGGACATGTTGATAGCATCAACAAATTAGCTGATGAGATCATCAAGTCGGGCAGTAGTCAACGAGAAAAAGTGAAAAAACGTCGTCAGGAGATAAATGACAGGTATGTAATTCTGAGTAGACAAACAGGAACAAAGAACCAGCAGGAACTGTTTATATTTGTTTCATATGATAAAAGATAAAAAAAGTCAAGTGGTCATTTCTAGATGTTTTCTAGTTATAAATGTCAAGGCAGACGTTGACTGAAGAGACCTCCCCTTACGTTGTTTGTTAGCACATGAGAGTGAGGCCAGTGGTGTTTGTTGTAGAGGTAATTAGTTACATTGATTATCTCTGATTACTTCACCTCTCAACATCCCAGTCACAATCAACATTTCTTACTTTTATCATCTTCAATATAAAAAAATCCTATTCAAATACAGTGTAACTTCCCAAAACCGAACCTTCTCAAAACCGATCACCTCTTGAAACTGAACATGGATGTCATGTACGGAATGAATTCCTCTTTATTAGTTGTATATTAAACTTCCCAAAACCGATCCCTCCCAATTCTGAATACCGGACCAATTTCGAGATCGAAATTGTCAAATGTAACTAAAATACACTTCTGAAAACCGGCCTTACCTGAGCGACACCGATAGATTGCATTGAGGTCTGATCAACCGACCGTGAAATACACACGTACCTGTACCATAGTTGTCGCATGCCATGTCCTGGGGCATGTATACAGATGTAGATATAGGTACACGGTAATTATACCCGTGATGGTGGTGTAATTATTTAATCATGTCTATTGTTTAGATATCTAACGAAGGTCTACCGCACGCGGTTTGTTTTACTGTGGGAAAACAAACAGAGCTAGTAATAAAGAGAAAGTTTCGTATTCAAATCACACGGGTTTTTTATTTACTTATGTAGTCGTCGGATAACGTAAATTATCTGTATGAAGAAACCGAAGCCATGTATTGTTTTAGAAAATGACTATGTCATATAATGACCGGCATCGACTGATCATCGTGTAATTAGACCATATAATTTGATTTTTGACGTAACCGGAAGCGATCGGCCGTATGTAGGTTAGTGCAGACGAGAACATCCCAAGAACATTCACGCAACTAACTAACTAAACTACGTTTATAAGCGGTAACAAATTCAAGATTGTTGTAATCCATTCCTTTTAAACATATGATTCTCTCTTTTGTGATAACATTCACATTAACAATCAATATCGGTCGGTTTTAACGAACACTAGGCATACATGCGGTACACTAGTGTAAAAAACGACTTCAGAGCGATTAAATTCGGATCATAATGATAGGTATTCGGTTCACTTCTCCAAACCGAACCCTCTCTAAACCGGCCGAAATTATATGCACCGACCATGATCGGTTTCGGGAGGTTCCACTGTAATTTTAAAGCATAGTTACAAATTTGATGATGACGTTAATGCTTGTTACAGGTGGGACCGATTAAATCGTTTGAAGATGGAGAAAGAGAAAAACTTGGAAGGAGCCTCAAGGTAATTTTATACATTATATATTGCTGTATGACATAATAGTTACCATATGGACATGTTGTGTTACTGTACGGACATATTGTGTTTCAGAACGGACATGTTGTGTTACAGTATGGACATGTTGTGTTACAGTACAGACATGTTGTGTTACAGTACAGACATGTTGTGTTACAGTACAAACATGTTGTGTTACAGTATGGACATGTTGCGTTACTGTATGGACATGTTGTGTTACTGTACGGACATGTTGTGTTAAAGTACGGACATGTTGTGTTACAGTATGGACATGTTGTGTTACTGTATAGACATGTTGTGTTACTGTATGGACATGTTGTGTTACAGTATGGAAATGTTGTGTTACAGTATGGACATGTTGTGTTACAGTATGGACATGTTGTGATAGAGTATGGACATGTGTAATACTACAGACATATACAATTTGCGATACAGTACGAACATGTTGTGTTACTGTATGGACATTTTGTGTTACAGTATGGACATGTTGTGTTACAGTATGGACATGTTGTGTTACAGTATGGACATGTTGTGATAGAGTATGGACATGTTGTGTTACTGTATGGACATGTTGTGTTACAGTATCGACATGTTGTGTTACTGTATGGACATGTTGTGTTACAGTATGGACATGTTGTGTTACAGTATGGACATGTTGTGATAGAGTATGGACATGTGTAATAGTACAGACATGTACAATTTGTGGTACAGTACGGATATGTTGTGTTACTGTATGGACATGTTGTGTTACAGTATGGACATGTTGCATTACAGTATGGACATGTTGTGTTACAGTACGGACATGTTGTGATAAGAGTATTGACATGTTGTGTTACAGTACAGACATGTTGTTTTATAGTAATTAAGGGTTTGAATTTGTGTTACAGTATTGAGATGTTCCAGTCCACATGTGATGAGCTGGGAGAATGGATGAAAGACAAAGATGCCAGTCTCAACACTGATGAGGTGGCCAACAACCTCAAGACAATAGAAGCACTACAACGTAAACACGCTGTAAGTTATTGTAACAGATTTTTTTCTGTTTTTTAGTCCTAGGAATAGTGAGTTGCTTATGGCTTCCTTACTGAGAGTGATAGCCCCTTTCCATGCCATTGAGAGCCGTTATACAACCACACTAAGGGCAGACCAGACCATTTCTCAGCTGATATGAAGAAACGGTTAGGGAGTTAAGTCAATAATATACCTGACGCAAAAATCTTGTACTTGTACTGGTTTCAGCTAGTTGGTTTTTTTCTCCAAAAAAACAAAAGAAAACTGTTTGAAATTACTCCTATTAATTGGCTATGTTATGTAGATGTACAATAGGGATTTAAGAATTTGAGAAATCCAAGATGGTCTACAGAGACTTCCTTCCACTCCAGATGACAATAAGGCCTTTCTGTGAAACTGAGAAAACTTTTAAACAATGTTGCAATGGCTATTAATCAGAAGTAAAATTTGGAGTCCTTGCCTTAGTTTTTTGACAAACATTTAGTTTAGTGCTGCAGTCAACATGAGCCAAATATGTAGGCTTATGAAGCTGAGCTGTGATAAAAATCAATAATAGCAGATTAAGACAGTGTTGTTGACCAAGACAAAGGAAGAACTGTGTGTAACCAGTGTAATGTTTTTGTAGTAGCATAATCAGTGTGACAGGTTTATGGAAATGCATTAATAGACCGTTTGTTCTGGTTGTCAGAGAAATGACATGGCTGTATAAGGAGAGACTTTTGTTTGTGACTACTTACTGCGTACAATTTGAGGAAGTGGTTGTCAATGTGAGAGGAAATAGCAAGTCTGATAGCCATAGATGTACCTGTTGTTACTGTTATATTTCGATCAATAAAATCATACTGGATTAGCTGAGATTGTCTAGTCGCTTATGAAGAATAAAACCGTCTTGTCTTTATAATAGGATTCCGTCAATAAATGTAGCTTTAGTCAATCAATATGTCTATCAAAAGATGGCTATACTAGTCAGTATATTCACATACTGCAGGAGATTATATTTTTTTTATCACAAACAAGCATGATTGTATTCACTCTAGTTTATTGATAGAATAACTGTCACATCATACTGAACTTGATTGGATGCTCGTTGTAGTAAAATTCTGTTGTCATCAAAGAATGGCTACAAGGGGCAGAACATGCGCTTACTCTTCCTATAATTAGCAGCTCAACAGGATGGTCCTGTTATTACTCAACAGCCATAGACATACAGGCCAGTATATTCATGTTGTGACAGTGATAATGAAAATAGGATGAGATATATGCCTTGTGACCTTGTGACCAATCAATAGTATGGCACTACTAATTAAGATATGTTACATGTGTTCTTGTGACCTTGACCCTTTGACCTTATGACTACTATTGGTTTCTCAGTACTAAGGAAGACCTATCAAAGAGATGTTGCATAAGTTCCTTGTTATCCAATGACCTTGACCACTTTTTTATGTATATGATATTTTACATCTTTGTTATTTTCAATATATTTATACATAGATAAAAGTGAAGTGTTTAACAGTAATCAAGATACAACAAAGGCATGTCACATGAGTTCCTTGTGACCTTGGCCATGTAGCATTGTCACCAATCCCTGCCATTGATATTTCAGTACCAAATTATAAATATCTTGATACGGATACACGATGTGTTCCAAATTACCTTTTGAACTTGACCTTTGGACCTGATTCTTCCATTGGATTCTTGCTACTAGATTTTCGCTTTGGTATTAATTCAACGTTTGACCTTCTTTTCAATCATGACCATCATGAGCATTTAACTGAGATTCTACATAGTGTACTGTAAAGCTTTGTTTAGTTTTACCAACAAAGTCACAGATACGTGTAGCATAAGAAAAATATGCATATTAAAAATTCATCATGTATAGTTATTCCCCCACAACAAAGTTAAAGGGGGGTATACTTGAATCGGATTGCCTGTCTTTCTGTAGACACAACTTTATCTTGCAAACTCCACCTAAATAGTTTGACAGATTTTGATGAAATTTGGTACACAGAACCCTGACATAAAGGAGAGTTGAGTAAACTATATTATGTTGGAGTAAAGGTCACTCGCCTTATATATGTGTATTATTTGAGTGTTTTATGTACCATAATTGCTGTGGTCTCTTTCATTGTTTCCATCTGTTTGATGTGACACTGGTAGGGTAGAGCTATATGTAAACATTCCGTGTTCGTTTCCTGTTATGTAATATAGCTGCTATCGTTTGTATCTTTCTGCAGTCTAGGTTAACTGGGTGTTTACCCTTGAAATGAAAGGATATTGGTGAGTTGCCGGAAGAGGTTCCACGCTCACTGCGCATATGCCATAGATTCAACCAATAAGAATGGGCGTGTAATTTCACATGTAGTATCATGGGGATGGGGTTATAAAAATGGCTGCACAACAAAAAAAAAGTGGACAACTTGCATGGCCGGATAACCGGCCAACACCCAGGGGAGATACATCTCCTACCAGGCGCTGACAACAGTTGCCACATAGTGCTGATAACAGCTAACGCACCTATGTACGTACTTACGTTAGGATATTAAATGTAATTTTAGGGACTGGGAAAGGGTGTTGGTCAATCATTAACTAGGCTTTCAGCAGGAACATTTGGTGTGCTAATGTTATCTTTAGGTACTCTCTGTAAATACTTACATTCTCTACACTCACTTTTTTACAGTTTACATGTATAATCTATTAAATATTATAATAAATCTTCATTTAACTTTATACAATGTGTTTGTTGATATGTAATTAAATTGCTGTGCCATGTCCTTATGAACATGGGTTGTCAGCTGTCTGTAATCTACTCATTCAGCATGTGTGCGTGTCTCTTTTCTTGGGAATTCTTCTGCTGACTGGTGTGAAGGATTGTAAGTCAAAACTGTACAATCACACCTTTGGAAATTCCCCTCGATACTGGTCCCGGGAGTGGGGATGCGCTATTACAGAATGGTGCTGTGACCAGGATTAGGGACGCGCCTTTACAATTATTTGTGTTTTACAATGTCCCTTATTTATGGAGTTCTTACTAAATTTGTGCAGTGGGGGGTATTAGTTGCACACTCTGGCGACAGTTCTAGTTATGATTGAAATGGGACAGATTGACTGAATTTACAGGAGATCCAAATTCATAATTCTGTTTAATTTTCACTTTCAGAATTTAGAAAGAGAATTGGTTCCTGTGGAGGAGAAAATGAACAGGATGAACTATCTGGCAGATTCGTAAGTCACATTAATGTCAAATTTACTTTGGGATGGAAATGGGAAATAGAGATAAGATATTTGTATAGACAATCATAGTACACAGATTTAGTCGATTCTTGACAGCAGTTTTCCATTGTTGGTAATAGGAAAATGTCATAACTTACAATCCATAGTTAGGAAATAAATGCTATGTGTGATAATGAATTAAATTGTAACATACATATTTTCACATGGGGCTAAAGCTTTAGAGATTAAAAAATGGGCTAATCTAATGAATAAAAAGGATAAGAAAACTAATACATGATGTTGACTTTAACAGTGTGAGGGCATCGTACCCAGACGAACGGGAGTATGTGGATCAGAGGCAGACTGAACTACAGAATATGTGGGATAACTTAAAGGTAACTAACTAGCCTAAAAGTTGAACTAGCTATTGACTTTGATAGAGCATGCTAACTTTGCATGTAACTGAAAGATTGATTCTTCATTTGGAAAACAATTTTATTAAGTTTTATGTCAATTTCAGAGGAAAGCTGATTCCAAGAAAGACAAACTTGGTGATTCACAAGAACGCCAGCAATTTAATGAGGATGCGAATGACTTGGTAAGTATTTATTGATTATAATGTTTGTTTAAAACTGTATCATAAAAATTGAATAGTTTTAGGTAATCTGAGACAAAGTCTCAAATGTTGAGCGATATGATATACTATAAACATACTTAATATTAAAGTGGTAGTTTTTAGCTCACCAGAAGTGAGCTTATGCCGTGGTGCGGCATCCATCATCCGTCCGTCATTCTGCGTCAACTTTTCAATTAGAACAACTTCTTCTCTGAAAGTTGGAGACCTAGAGACCTGATATTGGGCCTGACATGCTGGGATGAAGGGCTACCAAGTTTGTTCAAATAAATGACCTTGACCTTCATTTAAGGTCACAGGAGTCAAAAAGGCTAAAATCTTTAAACAACTTAATAACCAAGAGGCTTAGAGATCCGATATTGGGTTGTTGCATGCTGGGATGAAGGGCTACCAAGTTTGTTCAAATGAATGACCTTGACATTCATGCAAGGCACAGGTTTAAAATAAACTAAAATCTCTAAAACCAAGTGGTCTAGGCACCTGATATTACCTGGGTCATTCATAGGTTATTCTTATTGACTCTCTTATGTTATAAGTATGCACCATGATTACCAGATAGCAGGTGAGTGATTAGGGATTACCAGATAGCAGATGAGTGATTAGGGATTACCAGATAGCAGATGAGTGATTAGGGATTACCAGATAGCAGATGAGTGATTAGGGATTACCAGATAGCAGGTGAGTGATTAGGGATTACCAGATAGCAGGTGAGTGATTAGGGATTACCAGATAGCAGGTGAGTGATTAGGGATTACCAGATAGCAGATGAGTGATTAGGGATTACCAGATAGCAGATGAGTGATTAGGGATTACCAGATAGCAGACGAGTGATTAGGGATTACCAGATAGCAGATGAGCGATTAGGGATTACCAGATAGCAGATGAGTGATTAGGGATTACCAGATAGCAAGATGAGCGATTAGGGATTACCAGATAGCAGATGAGTGATTAGGGATTACCAGATAGCAGATGAGGTGATTAGGGATTACCAGATAAGAGATGAGTGATTAGGGATTACCAAGATAGCAGATGAGTGATTAGGGATTACCAGATAGCAGATGAGCGATTAGGGATTACCAGATAGCAGGTGAGTGATTAGGGATTACCAAGATAGCAGATGAGCGATTAGGGAATTACCAGATAGCAGGTGAGTGATTAGGAATTACCAGATAGCAGATGAGTGATTAGGGATTACCCAGATAGCAGATGAGTGATTAGGGTTACCAGATAGCAGATGAGCGATTAGGGATTACCAGATAGCAGATGAGTGATAGGGAATTACCAGATAGCAGGTGAGTGATTAGGGATTACCAGATAGCAGGTGAGCGATTAGGGATTACCAGATAGCAGGTGAGTGATTAGGGATTACCAGATAGCAGGTGAGTGATTAGGGATTAACAGATAGCAGATGAGCGATTAGGGATTACCAGATAGCAGATGAGCGATTAGGGATTACCAGATAGCAGATGAGCGATTAGGGATTACCAGATAGCAGATGAGTGATTAGGGATTACCAGATAGCAGATGAGTGATTAGAGATTACCAGATAGCAGGTGAGTGATTAGGGATTACCAGATAGCAGGTGAGTGATTAGGGATTACCAGATAGCAGATGAGTGATTAGGGATTACCAGATAGCAGGTGAGTGATTAGAGATTACCAGATAGCAGATGAGTGATTAGGGATTACCAGATAGCAGGTGAGTGATTAGGGATTACCAGATAGCAGGTGAGTGATTAGGGCACATTGGGCCTTTGTATAAACACATGGTCTAATTAAAGTACAAAGCTTAGTATTGAAATAGTATATTCCCAGTATTAAACCACTGAATTTCCCTATTTATATCTGCACTAGTTAAAGGGACAATTCAGTCTAAGAGAACATTAAAATTTGTACATATATCGGAAAAGACCCAGTTCTAACGGAAATTAGATCAGTCGGTTTTACTGTGATATGCCTGAAAAGCCCATGGTGGTGACTTGTGTGTAGATGTTCAAACTCGCTTGCTGTCCGCCATTATGCATTGTGGTCGAACTTCTTGTATGCCAAGCCCTGTCCCTTGCTCGTACAGTAATGCAACTGTTGTCTAGAAGTGCTCAAATCGCTCTGACAGTAGTATGTTTACCTTATTATGTGAATTGTCTTGTCTTAAAATCATTTTATCATCTTCTCAGTGGTTATGTAGTTCATTTGTTTAATGTGCATGACTTTGGCTTAGGTATGGGTACAGCATCCATATTGTTACTGCTTAATCGTATTGATCAACGATTTGATATTCCAACGATATTAATTAAAATACTTAACAATGTCATCGAATTTGTCAATGTTTTACGTTATTATATGTTTCATAAGAAATATAGAACAATGCATTTGTGCTATATTTTACTTCTTGGTTATGTAAAAGAATTAGCCTAAGTGAATTGTCCCTTTAATCATAATTTACAATTTTTCACATTTTCACTTAAGTTTGACTGCACTAAAATAAATGCATTTAAAGATGCTCCACCGCTGGCAAATGGTATTTTTTCACTATCATAAACAGCAGCAGACGATTTAGTATTTTTCTTCAGTTACAAAAGTTACTTACTTTACACCATTACCACAGTTGAAAAGTTTGAGCTTCTAATTTTACTTCAAGTTAAAAATATAAAAAATAATTAATTGCATCCCGAAAAAAATCCATGGCACTATATCCTATATGGAATGAAGTACTGATTGCGCATGACCCAAAGGCAAAATAAATTATTTCGTATTATTTTTTGTGTTAATTAGACATATATATACACGATTAAACACTAATTATTGTTCAGATGATGAATATCAGTTATGGTCTGTCGGCGATGGAGCGTCTTTAAAGTAATTCCATTATAAACTGTTTATCGACACCTTTGGTATAATTTGTTTTTACTAGATGGCCTGGAGTAGTACAATGAAGTCCAAGCTAGCAACCAATGAAATGCCACGAGATGTTCAGATGGCAGAAGCTATGATAAAAGACCATGATGAATTGGCTGATGATATTGAAGCCCACAAACCCAAGTAAGTATACACAAACATACTAGGTACTCCAAAACCTAAATTTAAAAAAAGTAGATATGGTCTAAAATTTGTCAAATATATAAAAACTTTATTTTGTATTCTTTGCAAAATAAATTAGAATCTATACTGAAACCAAAGTTTTGCTTGTGTAACCCAAGAAGACCTGAATATTGACAACTATGTAGTGTTTCCAAAATCCAAGGTAGAGACCATCTAGAATTAAGGAGAATTCCAAATTGATTTAAGAAACACATTATGTTACTTAATTTTTAGGTCATCTGACCTATTGTCATCATGCTTCGTCTGTCGTTGTGCGCCGTGCGCCATCCAACGTGCGTTAACTTTTCACATTTTGAACTTCTCAAGTTCTACCAGTGAGATTTAACTGAAACTTACATGAAATGATCCTGACATGATCCCCACCAAGTGTTGATATTTTTTGGGTCGATCCAAATTCAAAGATATCCTGACATGGTCCCGACCAAGTGTTGTCATTTTTCGGATCGATCCGAAATCCAAGATAGCCGCCACAACCGCCATCTTAAAAACACATTTTGAACTTCTTCTCAACTTCTACCGGTGCGATTTGGCTGAAACTTGCCTGAAATAATCCTGATATGATCTCGACAAAGTGTTGTTACATCTCTGGTGTATCCCAAATTGAAGATGGCTACCGTGAAACCATATCTAATTAATTTCCTATATGACGTTTGTCAAGGTAATCAGATGACCGTTAAGGCCCTTGTTCCAAACATCAATCTGTTGTAAGAGAGGCATTTATAATGAGCTTTTATCAAATAACAAAGTGGTTTTTGTATCGCCTGTGACTATAGTTTGTGAAGGAGATACTATGGTGTTACTTTTCCGCTGGCGGCAGCGTTGTCGTCAACATTTCATTTAATGTTTTGCGTTTAGCTCTGTTTCTCAAAAAAACAAATTATGTCCAATCCTAACCAAACTTTAAAGATAGCAAAAGGACATTATTACCTCAACACACCTTATTATTGCAGGATTCATTTCAGGCTGTGGGATGCAGAGACTAATCCTAAACATCTTGGAATATAGCTAAAGACCATCATTATCACATCAACACACCTAATTGTTGCAGGATTTGGAATGTACTGTTACAGGATTCATTTCAGCATGTGCGATTCCGATGCTGTAGGACACAATTATGCTGTATTTCACTTTTTTGTAAATCAACAAAGTGGTATGAGTGATACTTATAATTACGCGTAATTCTTGTGTTCCAGATTTGAGCAGGTGAAGGCTTTAGCATGTAGTGTCCTACATAAAACACCTGATGCAGCTGACGTTAAAGATAAATTAGGGAAACTGGAAGAGGATGAAAAGGTCATTAATGAAATGTGGATCCATAGAAAAAACCAGTTACAGGATGCATATGATTTACAGGTAAGTAAGTATGAAAGCTAAATGCACGCGATTTTACAGGTAAGTAAGCATGAAAGCTAATTCAATAAAGAGATAAATGAAGGGAATAATGAAAGTTTAAAGTGATGTTAAACAACAGTTGAATTTTGTGATGAATGCTTTATATACTTTTATTTTGAAGTTAAAAAGAATACTGTGATTTAAGGAAGAGCTAACAAACTGTCTTTTTTGCAGGCATTTAACAAAGATGCAGACAATATTGACTCTGTCACCAGTAGTCATGAGAAATTTCTGGAATTCGCTGATCTTGGGGTAAGTTGATTATCATCAACAATCAATTTGAATGAAACTGTCTTATGATATTACAATCAACGTCTCTTCTATACATCAATGTTTTTCGTGGAAGGCATCCCACTATCATGTTATCCCTGTCTGATTCCAGAGCACCGTTGACGATGTGGAGTCATTATTTAAGCGACATGAAGATTTTGAGAGTACCTTGCAGGCACAGGATGAGAAAGTGAAGGCCCTGGATGACCTCGCCAGCAAGCTGATTGCAGAAGACCATCCAGACAAAGACCAGTCAGTTCTCCATCAAATACTATTCTTACACTTCTTCTCTATTGTCAGCCTCTTTTGAATCAAATTTGTCATATGAATATAATGTTACTGATATATCTGCTCTATGTTTACTTGGCAAAACTTTCTATATCATACATTTATTCTCCAAGCTTATTTAACAATTCACATATGAACTTTAACAATATCATAAGATTTAATTTATAACTGTATTTGAAATTCAATGGTGTCTTCCTGCCTTCAGTATTGATATGCGTAGAAACCAAGCTCTGGAGAGACGTCAGAAGGTGAAGGAAAAGGCCATTGAACGTCATAACGCCCTGCTGGCCGCCCAGGGCTCTCAGGAGTTCAAGAGAGATGCTGCTGAGGTAGGTATAGTAGTTCACAGATTAGTAATGTACAGGTTATGGTCTTTTTGAGTACTTGACTTTAATGATACTAAGGTTGAGTTTGTTGGGTTTTTTTTGTTTTTTTTTTTTAAATTTTGACAATATTTTATGTTTTGTACTTGCAGTTATCCTCGTGGATGAAAGAGAAATACAAGACTGCCACAGATGAGTCATACAGAGACCTGAACAACCTTCAGGAGAAACTTAAGAAACACCAAGCCTTTGAGGCTGAGCTAAAAGCCAACAGTGAGGGACTCAAGTCTCTTAATGAGGTATGTAGAGAGATAGGTATACATATATAGGCAAACCTGGAAAATCAATCAATTAATTAAAAGCATCTTAGTTAAGCATTTTTTCCTGTCAAATTTATCCAGAATGCTCCATAATATTTTAGATGTTTCCTGGGTAGTAAATTCATGATTGTCTCATTCTGTTGTTTCTCCAGTTATCATTGTTTGTGTTGTTGTTAACACATAGCTATGTCATGTTTGTTTACAGCAAGGCAATGCTATGGTCCAGGATAAACATCCTGCTACTTCCGAGATCAAGGTCATCCTGGACGACCTTAACACTCAGTGGAGGGATCTGTCCGATAAGTCGACAGACAAAGGGAACAAACTCCGCCAGGCAGCTCAACAGTATGCTCTCAACAAGGCCCTGGCTGACGCTCAGGTATGTCATTGTTCATTCAAAGTTGTACTGCTTGTGTGATATTCTTAATGTAGAAACAAAAGTTCTTTCAAAGTTAAGTTAAATGCATATTTATTTGATGACATAATCTTTCTACAGATCAGACAAGAAATGTTTTAATTATTAAATATGTACATCTGAATTGAATCTCAAAACTTCCCGTTATCACAAACAGTGATAATTCAAACAGGAGTTTCAAATGTGTAAATAATTATTATTAGACTCTTTCATATGTGAAATGAAGGATAGGGATATTCTACCCAAGGGTCACAAAATGTTGTAAAACCCGAGGCTTGGCGAGGGTTTTACAACATTTTGTGATCCCCAGGGTAGAATATCCCAATCCTTCATATCCCTGTATGAAAGAGTATTCTTTTCTCATACCTCAATGTTTTATTGCAATTTTACTACAATGATTTTCCGCCATTTTGAAATAAATTAAAAAAAAAAAAAAAAGAGAAGGTCTGCAAGTCATTTTTCCATACATGAAAATTGTGTGATATTTTCAATGCAAATCCCCTTGGTTGTATCTTTTAAAGTAAATCCAGCTTTGTTTCTGAAAAAAATTGTTAAAATTATACAGAGGAAATAGTAATTTTGTTAATGCTGTGACGTCATGCTGTATTGCATGGCTACCAGGCGACTTGAGTGTATTGTCCTAGACCAGCCAGTATTGCACATGCAGGTATGAAAGAAAATGATCTGCTATATGTCGGTACAGAATCTGTAAAACTCTTGTGTGTAGGGTAAGCTGGACGAGATGGAGAAGTCTGTGGCCAACCCCGATGTAGGCTGTGACTTACGAGGTGTCAAAACATTGCTGAAGAAACACCAGAACCTGGAGAATGACCTTGTGTTGTTGGACGCCACCATCAACGACATCATATCTCAGGGCCAGGCTCTGGCCGATTCCGGCCATTTTGATAGTGCTGGTATCCGTAAGGCTGTAAACAACTTCAACACCAGGTCAGCAACTCGCAAACAAATATTACAGAAACTTATTCTTCCATTAGGGATGGGGGAGATGGGTATGAAATTTAATTGTCAAGCAGCAAGTACTCTAGGTTTAAATTTAAAAAAATATTAAAATATTAAATTAATTCAAGTTTTAAAGTTTTTGATGACCACTTCCGGCCGACTTCCATATTATGGCTAACCAAAGCCTGATGTAAAGGGAAAAAAGAATTCTAACCTTGGCGCTCTCAGATCTATATTTCATCATCTTCTTGTTATCAATTCCAGATTTGGCAAACTAAAGCCTGAAGTAGAAAAAAGGAAAGGTCTACTTCAGGACTCACTACATTTCTATCAGTTCAAGTTTGACGCTGATGAGGAGATAATCTGGATCAAAGAGCACCTGCCTGCTGCCTCGTCAACTGAGTATGGTAAAAGTCTCGTGGATGCTCAGAACCTTCATAAAAAACACCAGGTAACATTAAATTTTAAATGTTTGCAAGTTTGTTTTTGAAATAAAACCAAAAACACCTTTTTCCATATTTAAGTTTTATTTCCTCTCTCATTTCAGTTCATATTCGTAGTTAACAATGCAGTTTATAATTACATGGTATTTTTTATAAGATCAAAAAAAAGGTTCTCCTAAAAAATAGTACACATGTATGTTATTTTCAGTTGATGGTATTCAAGGTTGTACCGGTAGTCATGATCATAGCATAGAAGACAATTAATGCATCAGTTATGTGTTAATAATTTAGCTCTGTTTGAATTTGTCATTTTGTGCCAGTTTTAACTATTTTTACATCTTTCTTTACAGAAACTTGATCTTGAGATCGTTGGCCATCACCCTATCATCGAGAAGGTGTTAGGGACGGGAGAAAAGTTGATAGAGGAGCGCCACTCCAGTGCCAAACAAATCAAGGACAAATGCCAGGAACTCCAGCTCTCTTGGGACGACCTCACCAACAAGTCCAAAATACGCAAAAAAAATCTGGATCTTTCTGTACAGATCCAAAGGGTATTTAAATCTCACACAGTTAAAAAGTTGCTATCAGTAATTACTGTAAGATAAAATGAGAAGATATGGCATAAAAGTAAATGTTATTGATGTTTGTTTAGATGCCTCCAGATATATGTAATTATACTGACTTTGATGTTTGTGTATCTGTGTGTTACTCCACAGTACCTGTCGGAGGTTGCTGAGGTAGAAAACTGGATAAACGATAAGATGGTGTTGGTGACAAGCACAGACTATGGAAAGGATGAGTCAGCGGCCGACAAGATGCTAACCAAGAACAAGGTACACAGATAATGTTAAGCTACAGAATATAAGATCCAGCTGCATATCAAAAGGCAGTTTTTACTAATATTGAGAGCACAATTTTCATATTCCTTTAATGAAGATATTCACAATGAAAATATTTTGACTTTAATTAACCTTCAACTCTTCCATCTTTGTTATTCATCTCCTATTTTGTTTATCCTGATTTTTAATTATGTCGTAAATAACTTAGAGATATTTAATGGTGACGTTAAAAAACTGAGATATTTAATGGTGACGTTAAATAACTGAGAGATATTTAATAGTGACGTTAAATAACTGAGAGATATTTAATGGTGACGTTAAAAAACTGAGATATTTAATGGTGACGTTAAATAACTGAGAGATATTTAATGGTGACGTTAAATAATTGAGATATTTAATGCTGACGTTAAATAACTGAGAGATATTTAATGGTGACGTTAAATAACTGAGATATTTAATGGTGACGTTAAATAACTGAGATATTTAATGGTGACGTTAAATAACTGAAAGATATTTAATGGTGACGTTAAATAACAGATATTTAATGGTGACGTTAAATAACTGAGATATTTAATGATGACGTTAAATAACTGAGATATTTAATGGTGACGTTAAATAACTGAGAGATATTTAATGGTGACGTTAAATAACTGAGATATTTAATGGTGACGTTAATTAACTGAGAGATAGTTAATGCTGACGTTAAATAACAGATATTTAATGGTGATGTTAAATAACTGAAAGATATTTAATGGTGACGTTAAATAACTGAGATATTTAATGGTGACGTTAAATAACAGATATTTAATGATGACGTTAAATAATGAGAGATATTTAATGGTGATGTTAAATAACTGGGATATTTAATTGTGGCGTTAAAAAATGAGAGATATTTAATGGTGACGTTAAATAACTGAGATATTTAATGGTGACGTTAAATAACTGAGAGATATTTAATGATGACATTTAATAACTGAGAGATATTTATGGTGACGTTAAATAACTGAGAGATATTTAATGGTGACGTTTAATAACTGAGATATTTAATGGTGACGTTCAATAACTGAGATATTAATGACGACGTTAAATAACTGAGAGATATTTAATGATGACATTTAATAACTGAGAGATATTTATGGTGACGTTAAATAACTGAGAGATATTTAATGGTGACGTTAAATAACTGAGATATTTAATGGTGACATTAAATAATGAGAGATATTTAATGGTGGCGTTAAATAACAGATATTTAATGGTTACGTTAAATAACCGAGATATTTAATGGGGACGTTAAATAACTGAGATATATTTAATGGTGACGTTAAATAATGAGAGATATTTAATGGTGACGTTAAATAATGAGAGATGTTTAATGGTGACGTTAAATAACTGAGAGATATTTAATGGTGACGTTAAGTAACTGAGATATTTAATGGTGACGTTAAATAACCGAGAGATTATTTAATGATGACATTTAATAACTGAGAGATATTTAATGGTGACGTTAAATAACTGAGAAATATTTAATGGTGATGTTAAATAACTGATATATTTAATGACGACGTTTAATAACTGAGATATTTAATGATGACATTAAATAAATGAGAGATATTTAATGATGACATTAAATAACTGAGAGATATTTAATGATGACATTAAATAATGAGAGATATTTAATGGTGACGTTAAATAACTGAGATATTTAATGGTGGCATTAAAAAATGAGAGATATTTAATGGTGACGTTAAATAATGAGAGATATTTAATGGTGATGTTAAATAATGAGAGATGTTTAATGGTGACGTTAAATAACTGAGAGATATTTAATGGTGACGTTAAATAACTGAGAAATATTTAATGGTGACGTTAAATAACTGAGAGATATTTAATGGTGACGTTAAATAACTGAGAAATATTTAATGGTGACGTTAAATAACTGATATATTTAATGACGACGTTTGATAACTGAGAGATATTTAATGATGACATTAAATAAATGAGAGATATTTAATGATGACATTAAATAACTGAGTGATATTTAATGATGACATTAAATAATGAGAGATATTTAATGGTGACGTTAAATAATGAGAGATATTTAATGGTGACATTAAATAATGAGAGATATTTAATGGTGACGTTAAATAATGAGAGATGTTTAATGGTGACGTTAAATAACTGAGAGATGTTTAATGGTGACGTTAAATAACTGAGATATTTAATGGTGATGTTAAATAACGGAGAGATATTTAATGGTGACGTTAAATAACTGAGATATTTAATGGTGACGTTAAATAACTGATATATTTAATGAGGACGTTTAATAACTGAGAGATATTTAATGATGACATTAAATAAATGAGAGATATTTAATGATGACATTAAATAAATGAGAGATATTTAATGATGACATTAAATAATGAGAGATATTTAGTGGTGACGTTAAATATTGGAGAGATATTTAATGATGACATTTAATAACTGAGAGATATTTAATGATGACATTTAATAACTGAGAGATATTTAATGGTGACGTTAAATAACTGAGATATTTAATGGTGACGTTAAATAACTGAGAGATATTTAATGGTGATGTTAAATAACTTGAGATATTTAATGATGACGTTAAATAACTTGAGATATTTAAGGATAACGTACACACAAGTAATGTGGTGTCTATTGTCAGGTACTGGAGACAGACATTCAGACATACCAGGGCATCGTAACGGGACTAAGTAAGGAGGCACAGAGGATCTTCAAGATAGGCTGTCAGGATCCATCTAGTCTAAGGAAGGCCCAGGTCTGTACAGAAATTGTACAAGATATCCTGTATTATATATTATTTATCAGTAAGTCATTTATAGTGTAATATGACAAGGGCCCAGATCGGTTCAGGGACCTAAAATCAAATAATGACAAGGTGTGTATTTAGTTGATAGTCAAATGAATTGGTTCAGATTAAAGGAAAAAGTCAAAAAGTAAAATAACCTATTTGTAATAATCAAGATAAACAGTCAGACATGTAAAGATGCAGATATAGTTTTACGATAACAAGCAAGAAGTCACACACTGAACAAAAACTTCAGGAAAAGCAGAATTTCAATTCAGATTGACCAAGATAAGTTTTCTTGAATGCAATTATTAGAATTTTGAAGCAAAAATTGAACTAAATGTGTCATTGTTTCAAATTCTTTTTAATGCAAGTCTCTGAACAAAGTTTTTGTGTTAAGAAATATTTGTGTGTACATGTATTTGTGGAAAAACCATTATGTGCAAGACTTGTTGTTCAGAATGTGTAATGACATCAGAAAAGTTGAGATGTTACTAGTAATGTACAATTATGTTGTACAATGAAAGATGGGTGTTGTGACTATAGCCTTTAGTATATCTAGTAGTGAGGAGTAGTAGTAAAACAGCTGCACACTTATAACTATTTCTATGTCATCTGATCAATGTTTCCATGCTAACCTGATTTACTAACACAATTCTCTCAATGTATATATCCAGGTACACCGAATAGATGAGTCGAGCTCTGAAGATTTCTTTTAACCGCTTGCTTGTGTTTCTTTTTAGATGATTGAATCCGTTCGTCACAAGGTTACAAACTTTACGCTTAACTACACAATGCTTGAACTCCTATCAAAGATTTGAATCAGTTTTGATCACTATAACACCCCCTGAAATATTCAGTTTGATGATTAAATGATTGAGATTCTATTTATATATAAAGAAATGCTGTGCACTGTAGACTTTGGTCTGTTCTATATTTAGAGTTTCTCTTTTCTACCTCCTCCACTCTCTTATATCTCCTCCCCACTCAGCCTAGTCCTCCCAAATACCACAAACTTATCAAGGCATTTAGCCATGTCATATATTTGATACAAAGTCAAGAAAATTGATGAATTCTAAATTAAACCAATGAGGTGTTTTATGACAACATTTGACCTTGACATTTGGTGGTATCTGACCTCTGACCTTCCTGAATGTACCTCTACCTTTTCTACTGTGATTCTGTCTATTTTTACCATTTCAAAAATGCACATTATATTTTGTCGAAAATTCAATTTTTTTGCCAATGATTTGATTTGTCACATGTGGAGAGGTTTTCACTGCACCCTGTGGAATGTTAGAATACATATTCACCCTTTGGGAGCTAGCACTTCATTTGGTGATAAGTTTTGATAAAAAAATTCTTCATTTTAACAAAGTTCTTAGAGATGGATAACATTAATGCTTTTCAGACTAATAATCATCTAAAGACATATTTCCCCCCTTCTCTTTAATTATCATCTTAGACTTTTATACATTAAGTAGCATGAGATGCCATTACAGTAGTTATCTGACATCTAGTATCTAATATATATTCTGTCAAATACTGGACATAAAGTTAACTTCTTGTGATTTTAGGACAACCTCCAAGACTTTCTGAACAAGTTAAAGCGTCTTGCTGCTGAACGTACCCAGAACTTAGAGATGTCTAAATGGATGCATGCTTACACTCGTGAGAGTAGTGACCTTGAGGGCTGGATAGAGCAACAGATGCAGATCGCATCGTCTGAGGAGTATGGCCAGGACTACGAGTACCTCGTTGTAAGTATTCTACTTTTTATATGTAAAGAATCATAGTAGATATTGCACTTTAAAATTAGTTATTGAGCCAATTTTATAAGCATGTTTAAAGAAGGACCTCAATATTTTATTCCAGTTGGCCCAATTATATTTCAGAACTGTCAAAGTGCCTATATTACTTTTGTTTATTTTAGATTTTGAGGAACAGATTTGATGAGTTTAAGAGATCTATAGAAGCCGGTGGTGAAAGGTTTAACCAATGTGAACGCCTGGCTAAGACTCTTTTGGAGGATAACATTCCTTATCGGGAACAGGTGGAGGAACGTCAGGACCAACTCAGGTGAGAATAAAATACCACATGTACAGGTGACTTATCATGGAGCTAAAGTGTCAGAATCCGATAATAACACCATGGACTTGGAAAGAAGTGAATGATAAGAACGTTTTGAAGATCAGTAAGTGATTTGTCTACAGATTTCTAATTGACTTGTTTTCTCTGTACAGAGAATCCTGGAATAATCTGTTGGAGCAGATTGAGGCGAGGGACCAGAAGTTGTATGGAGCTGGAGAGATCCACAGGTTTAACAGGGATGTGGAAGAGGCACTCACCAGGATACAGGTACTGCTCACCATCCCCCTGTAACAAGGGACCTATCCTCTCTTACAGGGAAGGGCTTAACTGCTCATCTCAAATCTGGGGTACTGCTCACCGTCCGCCGGTAACAAGGGACCTATCCTCTCCTACAGAGAAGGGCTTAACTGCTCATCTCTCACCTGGGAGAAGACACTAAGGCTTCAGGGCAGATTCTTACTATTATATCCAGGGAGGACTCTAGCTATCCTCCTACCCTAAGGAAGGGCTTTAATGATAGACACCTTACTTACCATAACATAGCCAATGGCTATCCTCCTACCCTAAGGAAGGGCTTTAATGTTAGACACTTAGCTTGCCAGAACATAGCCAATGGCTATCCTCCTACCCTAAGGAAGGGCTTTAATGTTAGACACCTTACTTACCAGAACATAGCCAATGGCTATCCTCCTACCCTAAGGAAGGGCTTTAATGTTAGACACATTGACACCCACCACATATGTTATCGTGACCAGGCAATAGATATCGCTTCGTTTACTTGATAAATACGTAAATTAATTATTTACACTTAAACGAACAACAGTAATTATTTCCGAAGTTGTAAATCGATTGTTAATATATTTAATAACAATGTCAATCCTGC
>SAYR01060723.1:0-37527 GCA_004382745.1 Argopecten irradians irradians | reverse complement strand
TTTAACTTGCCAGAACATAGCCAAATGGCTATCCTCCTACCCTAAAGGAAGGGCTTTAATGTTAGACACTTAGCTTGCCAGAACATAGCCATGGCTATCCTGCACTACCTCTAAGGAAGGGCTTTAATGTTAGACACTTAAAGCATTACTCGGAGGCTTTAACTAGCTTGCAGACATAGCCCAATGGCCTACCCCTCCCAGAACATAGCCAATGGCTTATCCTCCCAGAACATAGCCATGGCTATCCTCCTACCCTAAGGAAGGGCTTCAATGTTAGACACCTAACTTGCCAGAACATAGCCAATGGCTATCCTCCTACCCTAAAGGAAGGGCTTTAATGATAGACACCTTACTTACCAGAACATAGCCAATGGCTAATCCTCCTACCCTAAGGAAGGGCTTTAATGTTAGACACCTTCTTACCAGAACATAGCCAATGGCTATCCTCCTACCCAAGGAAGGGCTTTAATGATAGACACCTTACTTGCCAGAACATAGCCAATGTCTATCCTCCTACCCTAAGGAAGGGCTTTAATGTTAGACATTTAACTTGCCAGAACATAGCCAATGGCTATCCTCCTACCCTAAGGAAGGGCTTTAATGTTAGACACTTAGCTTGCCAGAACATAGCCAATGGCTATCCTCCTACCCTAAGGAAAGGCTTTCAATGTTAGACACCTAACTTGCCAGAACATAGCCAATGGCTATCTCCTACCCAAGGAAGGGCTTCAATGTTGAGACACCTAACTTGCCAGAACATAGCCAATGGCTATCCTCCTACCCTAAGGAAGGGCTTTAATGTTAGACACTTAGCTTGCCAGAACATAGCCAATGGCTATCCTCCTACCCTAAGGAAGGGCTTCAATGTTAGACACCTAACTTGCCAGAACATAGCCAATGGCTATCCTCCTACCCTAGGAAGGGCTTTAATGTTAGACACTTAACTTGCCAGAACATAGCCAATGGCTATCCTCCTACCCTAAGGAAGGGCTTTAATGTTAGACACCTAACTTGCCAGAACATAGCCAATGGCTATCCTCCCAGAACATAGCCAATGGCTATCCTCCTACCCTAAGGAAGGGCTTCAATGTTAGACACCTAACTTACCAGAACATAGCCAATGGCTATCCTCCTACCCTAAGGAAGGGCTTTAATGTTAGACACTTAGCTTTGCAGAACATAGCCAATGGCTATCCTCCTACCCTAAGGAAGGGCTTTAATGATAGACACCTACTTACCAGAACATAGCCAATGGCTATCCTCCTACCTAAGGAAGGGCTTTAATGATAGACACCTTACTTGCCAGAACATAGCCAATGTCTATCCTCCTACCGCTAAGGAAGGGCTTCAATGTTGAGCATTTAACTTGCCAGAACATAGCCAATGTCTATCCTCCTACCCTAAGGAAGGGCTTTAATGTTAGACATTTAACTTGCCAGAACATAGCCAATGTCTATCCTCCTACCCTAAGGAAGGGCTTTAATGTTAGACATTTAACTTGCCAGAACATAGCCAATGGCTATCCTCCTACCCTAAGAAGGGCTTTAATGTTAGACACTTAGCTTGCCAGAAACATAGCCAATGGCTATCCTCCTACCTAAGGAAGGGCTTTAATGTTAGACACTTAGCTTGCCAGAACATAGCCAATGGCTATCCTCCTACCCTAAGGAAGGGCTTTAATGTTAGACACTTAGCTTGCCAGAACATAGCCAATGGCTATCCTCCTACCCTAAGGAAGGGCTTTAATGTTAGACACTTAGCTTGCCAGAACATAGCCAATGGCTATCCTCCTACCCTAAGGAAGGGCTTCAATGTTAGACACCTAACTTGCCAGAACATAGCCAATGGCTATCCTCCTACCCTAAGGAAGGGCTTTAATGTTAGACACTTAGCTTGCCAGAACATAGCCAATGGCTATCCTCCTACCCTAAGGAAGGGCTTTAATGTTAGACACTTAGCTTGCCAGAACATAGCCAATGGCTATCCTCCTATCCTAAGGAAGCTTTAATGTTAGACACTTAACTTGCCAGAACATAGCCAATGGCTATCCTCCTACCCTAAGGAAGGGCTTTAATGTTAGACACTTAGCTTGCCAGAACATAGCCAATGGCTATCCTCCCAGAACATAGCCAATGGCTATCCTCCTACCCTAAGGAAAGGCTTTAATGTTAGACACTTAGCTTGCCAGAACATAGCCATGCTATCCTCCTACCCTAAGGAAGGGCTTTAATGTTAGACACTTAGCTTGCCTAGAACTAGCAGGCTATCTCCACGAAGGAAGGGCTTTAATGTTTAGACACTTAGTTGCCAGAACATAGCCAATGGCTATCCTCCTACCCTAAGGAAGGGCTTTAATGTTAGACACTTAGCTTGCAGAACATAGCCAATTGGCTATCCTCCTACCCTAAGGAAGGGCTTTAATGTTAGACACTTAGCTTGCCAGAACATAGCCAATGGCTTATCCTCCTACCCTAAGGAAGGGCTTCAAATGTTAGACACTTAGCTTGCCAGAACATAGCCAATGGCTATCTCCTCTACCCTAAGGAAGGGCTTCATGTTAGACCACTAACTTACCATAACATAGCCAATGGCTACCTCCAGAACATAGCCATGGCTATCCTCCTACCTAAGGAAGGGCTTTAATGTTAGTCATTTAACTTGCCAGAACATAGCCAATGGCTATCCCTCTACCCTAAGGAAGGGCTTTAATGTTAGACACTTAAACTTGCCAGAAACATAGCCAGTTTCCCATGCCTATATGGAGAGTACATATTTGATCTTACCCAGACAAAAACATAACCAGACCTTATCAACCATCTCTATTCATAAAAACTTACACATTCTGCGATAACACAGAAAGAAAAAGGTATAATAAATTAAAGATAATTGACGGAAGTGGATTGTATTTACAGAAACTGTCTCTGTAAAAGCTAATTTTATTTCATTTTATTAGGAAAAATACTCAGTATACCGTGACCTGGAAGAGATTTTAATTGCAACACAAAGTTACCTGAAGAAACATGAAGGTTTCGAAATGAACTTATTGCCTTGGAGGCTCAGGTCAGTTGCTCTAACTGTTTATAATTGAAGTGAATTCATATAAAGAACATGTATATTAGTTGCATTTGTGAAGATGGCCATCTGAGATACCTCAGTAAATGTACTTCTATTTTAGATTGATTTTGAGGGTTTTTTTGATACTACAAGCTTCAGGTATTAATTGAGGACTCGATCGCCTCCAGCAGACTACCCTGGAGACATGCTGCAGAGATAGAACAGCTCCAGGCTACAGTGGTGGATAAACTGGGGCGTTCTCGCAGGATAGAGCAGCACAAAGGAAGGAGAACTCCTGGCCGCCTCAGAACTTCATCGGCTTTTCAGCTGATGTTAGTGTTTGGATTTGGTCAGTTTGAAAAAAAATATTCATGATTCATTTTTTTTTTCTGGTCAATAAAGTTTTTCCTTCAAACCAACAGACATCATATTTCAAAGAAACCAAAACAAACAAAATTGGAGATACTTAGTATAATAACTTTATCTTCTGATGAAACATACTTGAATGTGAATATCATCTTAGATTTAAAAACAAGGTTAAATGAAATCCACAGAGATCATTCTTGTCATGTAAAGCAAATACTGAATTATGAAAAAATTAAGGCATCTTTATCTGCAAAAAACCCATGATTACAAGAGTTAAGATGATTCGTGACCGGTTAGGTTCCACATGTAACTTTTGTGTTGACCGTGTCCAGGTTACGTGACCTGATGAGCTGGCTCATGAGACCGAACATGAGATGTTAGCTGAGAAGCCAGTGCGAGATGTACACAGGTGTGGACAATGCTGAAGGCACGTCTGAAGAGTTCAAGGCAGAGATTGATGCCAGAGACGAGACTTTCAAAAGCATCTGCCAGACAGGCGAGGCCATGGTTCAGGCTGAACACTACGCTAAAGACGATGTATGTACTCTGACCTTTTTATTTGATTCCTTATTTCTATATCTGCCTAGACTGAACTCTTTAGGGTCTCTTGAAAACTGATAATTTGAAGATCTTGCCAAGCTCAAATAGGTTATTAGTCCTACTATAAAGAAATTTTATACTTTGGATGTTGTTTATTTCATGCCTTAAAGAGATTTATTTGTAAGTTTTGGTGTTAAGATAGTATATCTAAGAGGTACCTGTTGTGTAAGATAGTTATCTAAGAGGACATGTTGGTGTAAGATAGGTATACTAAGAGGACATGTGGTGTAAGATAGGTATATCTAAGAGGACATGTTGGTGTAAGATAGGTATGACTAAGAGGACATGTTGGTGTAAGATAGGTATGACTAAGAGGACATGTTGGTGTAAGATAGGTATACTAAGAGGACATGTTGGTGTAAGATAGGTATGACTAAGAGGACATGTTGGTGTAAGATAGGTATGACTAAGAGGACATGTTGGTGTAAGATAGGTATGACTAAGAGGACATGTTGGTGTAGATAGTATACTAGGGACATGTGGTGTAAGATGGTATACTAAGAGGATGTTGGTTAAGATAGGTATTGCTAGAGGACATGTTGGTGTAAGATAGGTATATCTAAGAGGACATGTTGGTGTAAGATAGGTATATCTAAGAGGACATGTTGTGTAAGATAGGTATGACTAAGAGGACATGTTGGTGTAAGATAGGTATGACTAAGAGGACATGTTGGTGTAAGATAGGTATGACATAAGAAGGACCATGTTGGTGTAAAGATAGGTATGACTAAGAGGACATGTTGGTGTAAGCTAGGTATATCTAAGAGGACATGTTGGTGTAAGATAGGTATGACTAAGAGGACATGTTGGTGTAAGATAGGTATATCTAAGAGGACATGTTGGTGTAAGATAGGTATGACTAAGAGGACATGTTGGTGTAAGATAGGTATGATAAAAGAGGACATGTTGGTGTAAGATAGGTATATCTAAGAGGACATGTTGGTGTAAGATAGGTATGACCTAGAGGACATGTTGGTGTAAGATAGGTATATCTAAGAGGACATGTTGGTGTAAGATAGGTATATCTAAGAGGACATGTTGGTGTAAGATAGGTATGACTAAGAGGACATGTTGGTGTAAGATAGGTATGACTAAGAGGACATGTTGGTGTAAGATAGGTATGGACTAAGAGGACATGTTGGTGTAAGATAGGTATGCTAAGAGGACATGTTGGTGTAAGATAGGTATGACTAAGAGGACATGTTGGTGTAAGATAGGTATGACTAAGAGGATGTTGGGTGTAGAGATAGGTTAGACTAGGGAAATGTGGTAGGACTTAGAGGACATGTTGGTGTATAGATAGGTATGACTAAGAGGACATGTGGTGTAAGATATAGGTATATTTAAGAGTGAATGTTGGTGTAAGATAGGTATATACTAAGAGGACATGTTTGGTTGTAAGATAGGTAATTACTAAGAGGAATGTGTAGTAACGAGATGTTGTGTAAGATAGGTATTCTTAAGAGGACATGTGGTGTATTATCTTTGATCCAATTTTAGAAAATAATTGCAAATATTCTGTAGATTATGAATATATATACTTTAATATGTATTGCATGCATGGTTTTCTGACTGTGTTCACATATTCAAAGGCACATGGCTTATTTTGCAGGAACTTGCTATCTTACTGTACACTGCTACCTTATTGAGGCTGTAAAATACCCAATTTCTTTGAAATCAGTGCTTAATAGCACATTTAACAGTCCCATATTCTATTATTTACTATTTCAAACTAAAAACAAAACAAACCATGTAGTTTTAGGCCTGAATTATGAGCATTTATTGTTAAAGTGCATTATTAAGGGGGGTTAACTCTGTACATCCGGTTGGAAATCTCTTGTTTACATGGTCATGAAGCTTGCAGTGCATTAGTAAGTTCATTGGTTCAGTGTTGGCAGTTGATTTTTTTAAGAGGTTTAGGACAGACCAGTCTTCTCATAATGGTTTCTTGTATTTATCCTGTATTTCAAGGACTATTTCCATGGTTACCAGTTGTGAAGGTAAGATTTCTGGTGATAATTCCATGTACATGATATTTGATTCATTTTTGTATGATTTTCTGTTGCTAGGTCTGTGCTACATGTGGTTACACATTCACGATGTCTGTAATATTCAGTTCTGTGATTACTGCTGCTGAAAAGCAGATGTTTATTGAAAAACTGTCTAATTTTACAGTTTCCAGTGATCGCTGTAAAACCTGGGTGGGCACAATAAATAAGGACGGTTATGGCGTCATCCGGCTGATGTTTCGAAATCACAGGCGGCGCGTCACTGTTCACCGTCTACAGTATTTCCTTCAAAATAATTGTATGCCATTATCCCCTCAGTTGCACGTGTCACATATTTGTCACAACAGGTTATGTGTTAAAATCCAGCACTTGTCCCTGGAACCGTGCAAGGTCAACAGTGATAGGAAGCGATGTAATTTAGACAAGGCTTGTACAGGGCATCGTGGGTTTGCTAACTGTGTGTTTTAGAGATTGGTGAGTAAACGTGTTCATGATTGTGTTATTGTTCAAGTTTACTGATTTGACACACCATAGTTCTTTGCATATATTAGTGTTCTTTCTGTTCAAGTTTATGTTCAGTGATTTGTTAAGTTTACACCATAGTTGTGTGTGGTAGCTTGTTCGGGGGTGCTCTGTGCATATAGTGATTGTGTTCGAATCTTACGGTTACATTTCTTTAATTTACCTAAGTGTCGTATGTACTTGTACTGAGCAGTGCGCTTTCTTAGAGCATGGTACCTATCGATGCGATCCCTTTTAGCCATTTCTTTCCAAAAGGGATCATGTCGGTGGTATTTCAGGCCAATAGACTTACTCAGGATAAGTGCTGATTGGCCTGTCCCTAAACTATCTGAGTGTACTGCTGAGTGACACAGCCCGTCAAAATTTCTTCCCCACAGGGTGCTTTGTGGTGCGTAGGTGAAAGCACGGTGGTTCAGACTTTCTGTTTTGTTTGTTGTTTGTAGGTTTGGTATCTTTTTGAGTGTTGCAATAAACAGGCTGTTATTTATGACTGTTTGTACTTTAAGCTCATCTTCTCTGTTTAGGTCCAGATGCTGACCATATGGCAAGTGTCGTGTGTTGTACAGGGGAAGATGAGCCACACAGACGACAGAGTTTGCACGGCAGTTGGTGTGTAAACCGCTTAAGCATGGCATAATAGTTCGCAAAGCTGTCTGGGATCTTGATATGAACAGGTCACCAGTACAGCTTTGTCGAATGCGTGCTAGTTCCAGTCTAATGCGACAGCGCACACATGAGGCAAGCTTCTCCATGAACACATCTTTATCAAAGTTATGGTCAATGGAGGTAAGCTTTAAAGCTCTCAGCTTTTTGTACAAGTTTCTCAACAAATGAAGGAAACAGGTTTCATGTTGTATGTTAAGACCAGTTGTATTACAATAATCTCTTACCAATTTAGGGTACTGACTGCTGCCGTCTGTCATAAGAGATTTGACACCGACGATATTGGCAGTTCGAACACTCTCCAGGTTTTTCAGAGTAAGCGCTCGTTCACCGGAGGACATGGTCTGGTCTACACCATAAGTCCTAGAACAGTGAGCACCAGAGTGATCACAGCTTGGTTTCAGGCATAACTTGTTTCCTGTCTCCATAGCTAGTGTCAGTTTGCATTTGGTTTCCTGTTCCACAAGTGGGGAAAAGGAAGCCGAGGCTGCCTCGAATCCAGCTTGGAGCCTGTTGTTATATGCCATATCAGTTTCCACGGCAACAACAGGCCTTTTACCAAGCAACTCTAGGCACTCTCGTACAAACCTCTGGTTTTCAAGCATAGAAGCTTTGTTAAGCTCGGTCATTTTTGTGCTAAGTCTACTAAAAGTTCTCTGTATGTATGACCGGCTCATTGGTTTGATATTCATGCACGTCAAAAATAAATGCACATCGGACGGGCCCACCTTGGATTTCAAGGTAGCCAGCACAAGACTCTTGTTTATTGCCCCCGCAGCTGGCCCCTTTCCGCCCGACGACACTATTTCTGTGTACATCTTAATCAAAGAAGTTTCAAATTGGCAGTGTTCAGACTGACCTTTAACTGTAGGGCAGAGACCAAATCTCTTCACTATATGGACACCAAATTTGGGCTGAGCACATGCTTGTGATGCAAATGCTTGGCATAGTGTGGATAGGGACTGTAGTGAGACTATTATGTTTTCATTGTTATTGGTATTGCTTATATTATCAATGCCCTGTGTAAAGCCATTCTCTTTATATTGCAGAGTTTTAAGCTTGCCTACCACAGTTGAACCTTGATTACTGGTATCTACGGCATCTATGTGATCAAAGAAAGGCCTGGACACCGTAGCTGCAGGCTGACTTGGCTGACTTTCCACATCATCATTTGAACAAGGTAGTAAAGATGGATGTTCTATGGATAGCTCCCTGGCCCGTCTTCTGTTTGGCTTGAGCAGGGTTATTGTTTCTCTTCTCGTTCTTTTAGAATGCCAGCTTCTTCTTCTGGCCATTTTCTGATGTTGGTAATATTGTATTTGGTGGTTAGTTACTGTGGTGTGTATTATGACGTCATTGATGCTTTATGACGTCATCAATGCTCTGTTGATGACGTCACAGAATGGATGACATCATGTCAGACATCATAACAACAATTATTGTAAACATTAGGTGAAAAACATGTAATTTCTCTATTAATCCCTGTAATTCATGAACAATTTTCCTTTTGGTACAATTTCCAATCATTAAAACAGTCAAAATCACCACTTGTAGCTGTTTATAGTAATTTTCATTTTCCAAATTACCTCCCCTTGGTATTGTCAATAGGCTGAGGCCTGAAGTGACTTTTCTCTAGTTTTCTGTTTTGTGTGCCTAAATTGAGGAATTTTCACTGTTGAAATTTGTTCAGAACTCTTACTTGATATATATTCTATGCACCTATGGCAAGAAAATTTCTTAGATTTATTAAAACAGGTTTTAAATAGTGTGAAAAGGGGCCATTTCATGTAGATTTCATGGATATTGAAGTTTAAAATGTGTCAACATTTGCTTTATTCAGTTTACTTGCAAAGTGATTTTTCCAAGAAATACATAGCTCAGTGACACCTTCATATTTGGTCAGTTTTTGAGAAACACAGTATAATGAGGTACCGTTGTGCTCGTTATAACCTTGTACATGTCTTTAAATGACTTTTATAGAATTAAAAAACAAACAAAGTGGTGTATAAGGTAGCAGTGTACAGTAAGAGGGTGTGGACATGGGTGATATTTTAATAAGACAGACAATCCCTTTATTAATGCATGCATAAAAAATATAAAAATACATGTATCCTATATATGGTATATTAAACATGAAGTGTTCTATCCAGACTTTATATTTTTATTAAAAACTCTGTGAGAAATGGGTTCGAGATTATGGGATCAGAGCTTATACGAATATGAGGCTATACAGGAAGTACGGGTCATTTAAGCAGCAGAAATTGGTAGTTGTGACACGAGGTAAGATTGCTCAAAAGTTTAATGATATACCTATATCCAAATATGGCTTATTGTGCCGTCCAGAAAGTGTGTAACAAGTTTAAACTGGATTCAAGAAAAAAATTTCTAGTAGGAGGGGTGTAATTTTGGGTTGGTAATAAATATATATACTTCAATATGTATTGCATGCATGGTTTTCTGACTGTGTTCACATATTCAAAGACACATGGCTTATTTTGCAGGAACTTGCTACCTTACTGTACACTGCTACCTATGGAAGAGGTTTACACAAACCAGGAGTAGATACAACGTCTGTATGGTTGGTGTTTCAGAAATTATCTAATAATGCGAAGTGTAAAAGGATTTGTAAAATATACGTTATATATACACTATGTATCAGTTTACATGTACAAACCGTATGATTACAAAGGAAACAATGGGATGTGATTGTGAATCAAATACAACCAGTTTGGGTGAGCTCACAGTGTAAGTGTAAAAGATTGTAAATTAGATCGGAGAATAAGATATATTCGCCAAGGTAGCCGTTTGCTCTATCCTATCTGTATTCAAACGTACTTGCTGACCTCCACGTTAATCGAAACATGGGTCTAACACCTAGCTTTCTACGACAGAACACCTGTCAGCATTACAAATAAAAAACAGAGTTCTAACCTATTACCTTGACTATTGTCTTAGCAGGAGGATGTCGGTGTCACGAAGATTTCATTTTAAATATGTCTCAAAATGAAATCACCTAACAGGTAAAAAAAACCGAATACATTCAAATAATCAAACCACATCGGAGCAAGCAAATACCATTTACATTGAAATAGACCCTACCGAAAATTAATCTTTCATAACAGCTCGAGTTTCTTTATATATATAAATCAAAATACCATTATGGTGAAATGACTCCCCCCCAATGGTAAAATGACCCTCCTCCTTCTAAATGTTACTAAAACACTTGAACATATGTTTTTGTTTTTGCTCATTCATAATATTCCAAATTGCGATTAAGTTAAACTTATGGCTAGCATGTGGAAGGCATTTTTTTCTTTTCTTTTGTTAGGGGGGGGGGAGGTCAAAATACCATGGCCATGGTGAAATGACCAGAAATCCCCACGAAAATTATGTCTTTTTAATTCACATTTAACTGCCTTGAGATACACTAAAATCATATAGATTATGATTTCAGTGAATTTTAAAGGTTAATTGCATAAAACTATGACTATATATGATAATTTCAACTTAGAAGTGATAGCTGGAGGGAGGGGGTTGGGTTAAATACCATGGCCGTGGTAAAATGACCCCCCCATCCCAACGTCAATTAGATCTTTTTAATTTACATTTAACTGTCATAATACACAATAAAAGCATTAGTGTTTGCTGCATAGTGAAATGCTTTCAAATGAGTGCACTGTTTATGTGATGTGTGGTGTTATTGGAGCAGTTGTCTTGATTCACATACTTTATATAGGGGTCCACGAGAGCATTTGAATGCAAATAGAGAGAGATATTAAAAAAATGTTTTACATGCATATGTTATCAATTCTGTTATTGAGTTAAGGGTCTGTTCCATGTGTAATACATCTATATATTAATATGATCAGTGATGTGTTTGACTCAATTTCTCGTATATCATCCTATGTCGACACTAGGTGACATTTTGCTCGTCAACTTCTTTAGGAAAGATGATCACTAAAATACGACACATCTAAAATCATTTGAATTAAGCTTGTTTTTAATCTACAAGCAAATGTCTATAATTTGCATCGTCAACTTTAAACGATTGATTTAAAGTAACAAGTTTGTCGATAATGAGTCCTCACATCAACAATTCAGCAGGTCCATTTTGATGTCAACATTATGTTTTCATACCACGTGTACTTCGGATAATCGAGGTTTATCTATAATGTTGCAGAATGGAGAGTAATAGGTTCAGGTACTGAACATAGCGCTAGCATTTTATCCTTTCCTAAACAGCGCTTTAAGCAATCTTTTCACATTACAAAATGTACAGCATATTCTAGTCACTACAATGCTAAAATGTTGAGAAAAAAAATCAAAGTAACAATTCATCGTTCAAGAAAATAGAGTTAATATAGTTTCACTTTGATGTATCAAATAGCATTTCGTTACATTGTATTATAAAATCATTAGATAAATATATGTTTTTAAAGACTGGTTGTGACTCTCATAAAAGATATTCAAATAACAACAGTCAACAATCGTTCTCTTTTGAAAATAAATCAAAGAAAGCACCCTGTGCTGAAATTCATAGTTTTGCAAATGATAAATAGATGGTAAATAAGAAACTAATATTAACCTACTAGTCATTCTGGTAGTTTTCCTTCGAAGTTTCTATCTAGGAGGTTGTGCAAGTAGGCTTATAAGATTACACAATCAATGATATATCGTGACATTGCTACGTCTAATCCATGAAAATAGATTTAAATGAATAACACAGTACTTTGATTATAAATACAAATTTGTATTGCTTCGGACGTCCTATCGAAGGCGACAAATGTAAACTAAATAAATAAATAAGATTTGTTCCAATTTATCAATAACCGATTAAAAAATGAGAAAGAAAAAAGAAACTATATAGTAAATAAACTGTTTAAGATTAACGTTTTGGTAATGGTAAAATAACTGATAATGTATTGGTAGGAAATCCTACAAAAATATGACACTTTTTGTTTCTGAGTCAGGCAGGTACAATGATGTATGTCACAATTTGTTTAGTATTAATCTGGTATCGTAAATTACTTTTGATCTAGTAGTTGTAAATGATATTATATTGATATATACTTATAAAGGACGAGGTATAGAATCTTGGGTTACCTAGGAGTAGACAAACGCTGGAAGAGAATAAAAAAGTGTTTGCCTTTACATTCAATACGACAGGGGAATGCCTCATACACTATTCTTAAAATAAATGTTTTTTTTCACATTTGCATGTTTGAAAATGCATGGTCAGCTTTAACTTTGTTAAGTATTCACACAAGAATGGTGATTCAAGTGAAATAAACGGAACGGGGAATGTAGAAGTATCATATTTATATGACGTTTACCCAAATGTTGTGTTTATTAAGGTGTTGATCAGTACATTTGATCACAAAACAATTGTGAGAAAACTGATAAACCCTTTCTATAGAAACCTTTATAAATTGACCCTTTGGTATAGAATGCTGAATTAACATAGTGTTTCTGGAAGCATATCTCTATGCGTTCTGATAAGAGTGTTGGTGTCTAGGAGAACTACTTGAATCTGACAAACATGCACTAAATCTTATCTCCGTCGTTATGTGAATGATTATCTAGTGCCAGATGCGGTAATATATGTACAGTAAAATTAGCTTTGTTAACAGACATACAAGCCATCGCTATAGCAGAGTTAGTATTTAAGTTTTCAACATCTAATGCCCTAAATTGTTCTTCAGTGCTTGCGACATGCTGTTTTGAGTGTCTTCAGTGTCTGCGGTACGTTCGTATTATGTTACCCTATAGGAGCACAACTTTCGTCCATTAAATAAAGTTTTTTCCCACTGAACCTTCAAAGTCGATTTGGAAGATTTATGGATTTCTCGTTCAGATACCAGGAGCCAAAACCTTCGTTAAAGGGATGGATAATCAACACATGGCTAAAGTTTGCAAATATTGAAACATTATTAAATTGGTACACAGAAAATATAACAATGTAATGTCTCTTGTAGCGCCACTTTGCATGGATTTCAATTAATGACAAATGTCAAGAGTACAGTGTCAACCAAGTGGTTGACCGACAAATGAAACTCAAACTTTGAAGATGTCATAAAAAGCAACCCAATTAGTCATCTATTGTCAATATTAATTTTAAAACTAATATCGCTGGCTAATGTCCATTAATTTTACGACGCAAAATTCACTGCGTCACAAAATTTTAATTTTAACATTATCAGTAACCATGCCAAGGACTGCTTTATCACTCTCATAAAAGATTTTGAACTCTAGTATCCTTGACAAATTAAAACATTAAATTATTTTCCTCTCATTATTTTCGTTTTACTCTTTATCTGTTTATTGATTTATGAAAAAAAAACCAAAGAAATAAATAGATATCCTCGTTGATCTGGATCTTAACCTTCAAAATGAGTTGTCTTGCGTTTCTTACTTCCCAAACAAAAAAGGAATACGATTTAACGGCTAAGACATCCAACCTTTACAGAAGTTTCAATTTAGAAAGTTATCTATGGTACGATATTAGAATGTGTTGCACTTATACGGCTAATGAAATAGGTGTTTTCTTTTTAATAAGTTGCTAATATTGGTATGACTTGTGATACGAGTAATATCATATAATTAACATTAAAATAATGTAAAACTGTACCTTTAAACATTTCATGTCCATAGTTCGTTTCGGTTATTGGTGAAATGTGCGCATACTATTTCAATAGTTTGACATCATTGTTTGCTTTCTCGCCTTTTGATGTCTTTCCTATCTGGGGACGGTATTGGTGTCATATTGACTTCTATGTCGACTGATAAAATTTAAAGAACGTTTTACTAGCGATACTCTCATCAGCTGTGGATAAATCTAATACCAGTTTGGCAGATGCAAAACAAGTTTTCAATGAATTGCACTTTCTTCCTTCATTTCATGTTGTCGATGTTAGCTGGATATTCTGGAGTGATGAACGTTTTTTGTGTCAAACCTACTTTGTGTTAAAACATCTTGACAAAGTGACTCAACTCTCTTAAATTAAACACAGATGACAGACAGACAATATATAATGCTACCGCGATCTCAGTCACATTAAGTTGACTCTGAACCTTATAAATATTCACTTCATTATAAAAAATCAGAACCATTGTTTAAAAATCGACTTTAATGAGTCACATACAAGATAATGGATGAAAAGATTGAACTTTGTAAACTTTTTCGCCTGCATTTGTAAATGTTGAAACAACTAAATTCTTATTCCTTAGTATGATAGTTGAAACACACGTATCGTCAATGAACAAAGCCATGTTGTTTTTCCGATCTCCAGGGGTTATTTTTGGTTCCTAGTTTGTCGACCATGTGTCTGGGGACCGGTATATCCATATTTACGTTGTCACGTTGCATAAGAGAGTTAATGTTGAAGGCAGGTATTGGTACGTATTTCACATCGCAATCTGTACATGATTCCGCCACGTGCGCCAGCAACTGATGCAGACTTATTAGTTGATAGTTTTTGTCTTCTGGAGGTACATTCTACCTCTTATCTGAGGGACACAGACGTACCAGTGGAGATGACATTTAACGAGATGGTGTTTTCAAGAAGTGATTCGTGGAATGATTCGTGTATTGTATTGTTGCGATTTGACCCTGATGGTTGAATTTAGTTTACCAGTCCACACAAGGCTGTGATATTCAATGCAAGATCAAATGGATTAATCAAGAAAAAGTCAACTAAAGAAATTAGCTACTTACGGAAACAAATATAGTTGGAATATCAAAGAGGATAAAAGTGAAAACTTTTGATTTGCCAGCCATTTAAAATTCTGGTTAACTAATAGCCCGCAGTGAAAATAGCATTTTGACAACCGAATCGCTAAAGAGAGAAAAAAACACCCTTCGAATTAACTTTCTGTAAATTAATATGTATTTTTTATATAATTATATTTGCAAACATATACAAAAATCTCAATGTTACAAGGGTCATTAAAGGTCTATATTGTCCTTTTCATGAAACAAACGTCATTAACTGATTATGTAGCTCATAGTCACAATGATTTGAATTATGAATTAAAAGTTACATGGTGTTGTGCTTGAATTGTATAAAGCAAAGATAGTTATTTGACACAATATCTGGATTTAGAGAAATTGGACTGTTTGACCAAGCATAAGACACACTGAAAATTCATAGTTACACATAGTCTTGTTAAAAGAAGCAGCGCATATTTTCAAACATTTTCCTAATTTTGCAAGACCTCAAAGCTTTATTATAAGTATTGACTAACATTTAAAAAATAGCATTGCATCTTAAAAGCAGAAGGGTTAATCATTATAAAAATGGAAACACCGAGTCAATATGCTATATATTTAACGTCACGTGACCATGTATTAGCCATGGGAAATAGTGGAAAATCAGAGCATATCTAATATACACTGATAATTGTTTTAACAACAGTCACAGATGTCGTCAGTACATGCAATTTGCTCCATTACTGGAACAAGTATCTTGCAACAGCAGCAATGCCCAATGTCACCATAAGTCTCCCAGTGGCATGTATCTCTGAAGCATATTAAAAATAATTTATTGAATTGAAATAGAAATATGGCATTAATGTTTCGGCAATATTGATGATTTACCTCCTCCCATACTACAATTTGGAATTTCTTCCAAACGTTCTATAAAGCTCATCTTGATATTCATGATATGACTGACTGTGATTGTAATTTTATTCAATGTAATTACTCATCTATTCCTTATTTAAGAAACTGAAAATAAAACTTATATTCAAATATTGACCATACGACTTTCAATGCATAATATTTTGATTAACTATTTAATAGGGGACCACTATGTCGTGATAAATTGGCAAGCGCACGCTGTTTATATAAAACATATTACTTGTGGCATCACTTGTGCGAAATTGGTCATTTGTTCCAAATACTTGAAATTGTAGGTTTGCTTTCATCATTTCAGCTTTGTTTCGTTTTCTTTTCGTCACTGGCTGTAAACGATGATCATACTAATTGTAGGCGGTAGATATATACAATTCCGACGTTACTATGCATATCTAAACTGATAGTAGCATTTTACCCCATATTTTCCTTTCATTTGATTTATTAAGTATCAATTTCAGTAAAGATTATGGAACAATTTCCAATGGATGGCAATAAGTATCGTTTCAAGGATATGTAATACCATGAAAATAAGATGTACATGTATATCTATTATTAGATTTCACATTTAATCATTTGAAAATCAATAGTTTCAATTTGATTTCTCTTAATAACTGTTAGAATATTTTGAAATATTACTTACTGGACAACCAGCAATGTCACATAACTGGATAGTGCATTGTAGATACACAGAGGTCGATTGCACTAGTCGAAAACCTGTCAGTTTTACCAACAATGGGTGTTTGTCAGTGCCAGAAGACGGTGTAGGAGTAGGAGTAGGTAAAGTCATGATATCTATCGTGTCACTGAAAAACAGAGGATACGTTTTCTAACATAAGTTGATTAGTTATACTCTATAAGAATTCAAATTAATTTTGTTCATGTCCTACAAAACGGATCTTAATCACTTGTTGTTTCGTTTCTGTATTACGAGAAGTGAGATGAAATGTGCTCTCCGTTCTTTTAGTATTGTATATTTTATTTAAATGAACATTTTACCAACCTGTCGGAAGTATAAACTGAAACAGGATGTTCCATGTTGCTGTTGGCATCCGCTTGGCAGCTCTTTAATTTCATGTAATGGTCTCCTGTTAAATAGTTAACAAATCAACCTGAACAGCCTATATGTTGTATCCGAAAGTAAGGGATTTTTAACATGATTTTATTATATGGTGTAAATGTAATATATATTTGAATTGAAAATGACAATTCGTTTTTAAAATGCATAGGATATCTGCAACGTCATGAAAATCAATACGATAATATTTTGAATTTTACCCAATATACTAATATCTAATTGTAACGCAGATAAATCCTGTCCAGCTCTGATGCAATAAATATTCATGTATATGTGACTGATGGGTGAGCTTTGAACCGAGGATTTGGTGGGTAGAATAATCTAACTGAATTGCATCGATTAAAATGATCTGTTCTATCCCTCAAACAGAGATACCTGTACTTTTAGTGAGGGTAGAATATATGCCTTATCCAGAACAAAACCGCCTACACGCGTAGAACATATTCGCGTGGTAAACCGGAAGTTGTAAAACATCAACTGCAAATACACATTAACTTGTTTAGTCCAAGTGGACATTCTGTATTACATTTGACCTCACGCCAGTGATTAACGCGCGTGCTGACCTAATGATCATCGCAGTCAACCTGCCTTCACATATTGTGTTGATGTTTACCCGAATAATACACCTTATTCAAACGGTTTTGATAAAAAAATATGTTTTTCAAAGTTGTTGAAATATATAGATATTGTTACTAATTCATGTTTCTGGAGTAATGACGTAACCAAGTACGTGTGTCCTCAGCCAATAGTGTTATTGGTGTTAGTGATTTATCCCTATTTGTATAACTTGCACAAAGACGTAGTGCCTCTATATATATGCTAGCTACTGGGTTAGTTTAGATTGATTAACGGGATTAGGAAAAGACATTTAATGAACAGACGAATACATTAATTAGGCATAAGGCACAGTAATGGTTAAAATGTTGCAGTTTATTTTAATTAGACGCTGCAAAAACGAACTATGGGTCTTCAAAGGCTTAAAGATAATAAAGTATTTCCAGAATCATTAATGAGGCATTCCTCTGTCTAAGACCGCCAATGTTTTTGTTTAACAGTATCCCAAGGCGTTCATCGACCCCTATAGATAGATAGATAATCTTTATTTCCCCATATACATGAGATTACAAACACACAAAACAAAACTAACAGAAAAAATAGGAGAAAAGAACGGAACAGTATGCAGTGCAGAAAATTACATAAAGTGAACTATTTCGTATTTGATATTTACAGTCAAGAGATGTTCATTTTACAGAATGATCAGATTACGCAGTGTTCATAATATTATTGTAGATATTTGTTTGTTTTGCCACTTATAATATTTGATGAATTTTCAAGTACATGTTTGGTATCAATTTTGCAATAAGTTTTACCATTTCTTGCCACTTTTTGTCCGTTAGATTAATATCATCTGATCGTCCTCCGAGGATAAATTTTGTCTGTTCGATATGATCCATTTCAGTAAATTTAACATAGTCAGCAACCTCTAAAAAATTCACACTTGTTTCTAATATTAGATCTCTTCCCTCGTACAGAATGTGGCATTCTATTATAAAATGTACAGTTATGTTATCAACGGTTTTGCCACAGAGCTTACAAATGACGACATCGCTTTCATATACAAACGATAAGTTGATAAGTTCAGCGACTTCCCATGAGCTTTTTACATTTTTTGGACGTGAGCTTCCATAACGGATGTAACTGAAGTTTTTCGTGGATACCAGAAAAAAGGCGAAGACCGGTATTTTTTATCAGCGTTTCTCTCCATTTTTTTTCTTCCCGTGAATGAATTACGTTCTTAATAAAATGTTTCCATACTGTTTTATAGGAGTCTCGTGTTGTTTCAATCGAAAGAAGTATTCTATGTTGTATTCTACCATAATACTGTGTATGTCCAATAAGAATCCGTGTTGTCTGCTGTTATTTGCTATAAAATCCGAAAATCTTTGATCAAATAGTTGATTCCATAAAAAAATGCTCTTCACCGGTTGAGAGTTTATTCCAAAATAGAAGCTTTGCTTGATCGATTTCGCCTTTAATTGAGTGTAACACTTAATGACGAGATCGTTACAGCGTTTGGTGAACGTGAATCAAAACCTTGTATGTGACGAGCTGCCTTTCGTTGGAATACTTCCATATCGTTTAACGCTGTTGTCGACCACTTCCCCCATAACTCGCAGCCAAACAATATTGAGGGTAGTATGACTCGCTTGCATATCGTTTGACCAGTGACAGGGCTCATGCCATTTTTGTGCATTCCATTAGAGAAATAATGTCTTTTGAGATGTTTTTTTTTCAAACTGAAAAACCGACATAATCAAATAAATATTACGAAATTCCAAATATCAATCCGTCCATATCTCCATATTTAATAACAAACTCGGCATAAATTCATACAATTTATCTTCCATTGTACTTTTGTCACAGATACTAGTAGAGCTATTTAAAAACATGTTCGGTTGGTGATCTAAACCGCAGTCGATATACATGTAGCAATGTGCTGAGTCATTGGTTAGAGTCGAAGACACTTGTATGACACGTACCCTAATGATTCAATTATATAGTACTTAATAACTGTAAATATTGAATGATAACTTATATGCGGTTAATAACTGTAAATATTGAATGATAACTTATATGCGGTAGATTAGCAATAATCAGGACAGCTATAGTCAAGACGACTCAAAAACATATTGGAAACAAGGGATCGGATTAGGTTTTTGGCGAGGTTAAAGAAATTTGACATTCATGAATATTTCGAGACCAGTACTTGTGTTTAGGACGCAAGTTAGCGGTTAATCGTTTGTCCATAGTATTGTTTATCTCAATAAATAATGAATACATTGACTATTATTGTGGATAGCGTAATATGCAGTATGTCCTGAGCTCACGTAGGTGTTCGGAGTTTACACTCATACGTTATAAATAACAAAGAATGAAAGAAAAATGCGATAAATCGCCAACAAATTTTGTCGTCAAAAGGAAAGCATACGAAATGCAAATGACGTATATACGCACCAGCACCAGTAATCTTCAAGTCGTATTTTGTACCTATAGCAACATATGTTGTTGGCGTCTCTTCTCCCTCGTTATATAATGCCATGGTAAGCGGAAAAGGTATTTTTGCGGTAACGGATGTAGCAGTACCACTGGGAAAAAATGATATATTTATATTTATTATATATCCCCATAGAAAACATGGAACATTTGTTAATCTGCAGTGATTTTAGAATATTGCGAAAAGTTACCTTTGCAGAACCAGAACATTTGCCTTGTATTCACCGTCACCCAAACTACATTTTAAAGCAATTTCATCAGCAGGATTCTTCACGGTTGCAGGTGTCGTAACAGTGTTAAACAAATGAACAATTGTCGTATTTCCCTACAGCAGCAAAAAAATGATATATTAAAAATATGTTAGTAAGCATTGCAGATCTTGATCATTCCATTTTTCGACCGTATCAAATTCTTGTTACCGCTGTTTTTCGGTAAGTACTAAAGAACCTGTCTCCAGTTTAATACAGGGGGGTGTCCCCTTAGGCCATAGTGATGCATATTGCATTTTGTAAACGATAAGTCAACAAGATGGCAGACAGAGAGCTATCTTGCAATTTGATTGTTGTAGTTTGTTAACACTGTTTCCAAAAAGTTATTGAAGGGATGGTTGTCAAAATTTCATTTATAGAATCCTCGAAGCCCCTACGATTTTGACAATGTAGTTTGTAGCTTTTGATCTTTCTCATTTACTTAATGCGCAGACGTATCCATCTTGGAATTGTTAACTACTCATGGGTAGTGCACCCTTGTATTAAAGATTTTAAAGGAAAAGAAAAAAGGTGAAAAGAAGAGAAAAAACTATTTCTTTGAGTGGAAAGATAATGATTTGTCATCGGTAGCCGTCTCACTGGGATGATTTCTTGTTAGCTATTATTTGCCTTGTTCTGTTTTTGTCAAAGTCGTCTCTCTGAGGAATATGAGCCACAACGTTTTCTTTATAGTCTTTTGAACAGCACATATTTTAATAACACGTTTTCTCTCATACCCACGGGTGTAATACTGGCTTGTCTAAGGCAATACACTCATGTCGCCTGAGGCTGTATTGCATGGTTACCCATGCAATAAAGCCTCGTGACGTCATAGCGATAATGATGTTAATACTTTTTAGGTACAATTTCAACAATGTTTTTCAGAAACTATTGTGTTTTTACTTTAAAAGATACAAGCAACGGGAATTGAGTTGAAAATATCACGTAAATTTCATGTATGGAGAATTTACTTGCAATGAATTGATTTCAAAATGGCAGAATATCATAATAATACAATTCAATAAAACGTCGAGTTATGAGAGAAAAATACTCTTTAATACGTGGATATGAAGGATAGGAATATTCTACCTTCGGGATCACAAAATGTAAGCCTCGGGTTTTACAACATTTGTGATCCTCGATAGACTATCCTTATCCTTCATATCCACATATGTAAGAGTCTTATATTATCAAATGTCAAATTATCCGCTGAAATTCTGTCAAAGTTCTGTAACGCATTGTTATTAGAGACAGTTTCCATTTATGTTAAATACTTTTAAAACATATGAACTTTACTCAAACAAAGATTACCTTGTTACAATAGGCCTGAGTGCATACGTTCCGCAGAAGATAAACAAAATAAATACGCTTAATAAATATACTCACTACTGGGCAACCAGTTATTGTCACCGTCGTCTTAGTATCGTCCAGGCTGGCTGTACCGCATGATGTGGTAACCAACTTAACATCTGCTTTTGAGTACTTGTAGGTTATTGTTCCATTCAAATCGCAGGCTAATTAATGTTAAAATATTTTTCATATTAGCAAATTAATTATAATCAATTTTTGATATAATTGACTGTGATAAACGATAAAATACTTATCGATGCCCGATATAACATTTTAAATATGCTTTCCCGCATATTATTTTTTTTTATCCGCAAACTATTTCCTTTTTGTATTTGTCTTCCGGAAGTTACATGATCTACAGAGAAACTTGCAGTAAAAGTAATAAATAAACACATAATATAAATATGCATTTTGCAATATTATGGGTTTGAAATAACTTTGAAAATCAAACTACAATATTGATTGTAACAAACATTTCCATCTCATGACGTGGATAATGACGTCACTATTTTCATCATGGCCTCTGATTAGCTCATAGAACGAGAAATTAAGAAGTTCATGGGAGTATATATTAAATAATTATTAGAATCGACAAGAAATTTATTGTCATGCCATGGGGATATAACACGACAATCAAAGTATACTCCTGTCGTAATCTGTTCGGTATTTTTTTTTAAAAGAAAACACCCATTGTTTGAAGCTTTGAATATCATTTTCTATTTCAAACAACTTTGGGTTATTTGCTAATCAAGGTAAGTATTAACGCTAACAATATAACTTTGAAAATCCAGTAAAAATGAGAAAAAATAATAAAAAGGAACAAGTTTGCGTAAATACCCGAGATTCCATATTTGTACTGTAAAACCTCAAGATAATTCATTAAGACATGATGTGTTAGTGTATAAAAGTGAACTTTAATGACAGAAATCTTCTAAAACATAATTTAATTTCATTAAAAAGGAATATAGGTGTGATTCAAATCTTTTGGTATTTACTTTTGGTAACAAACCACATTTTGATGCGATGATATACCTAACGGGTTTGGCGTTGTCGGCACATCTCCAGTTCCTCCGGCCGCTGATACATAATGAAAGACGTATACACAAACGAGAATGCACAACATCTGCATGTTTATCTTCATTAGTGGACACTAATCTGAATACAAAAAGGCGTTTCATCAGTGGAAGGTGCACGGACTTCATATCAAGGATATATATCTTTTTCTCGTATCACGCTATGTTATAAAGAGTTTGCCCAGGTAAGATCGCTATGTAAGATTATAAGACTCTTTTATATGTAGATATGAAGGATAGGGATATTCTACCCGAGGGTCACAAAATGTTGAAAACCCGAGGCTTACCGAGGGTTTAATAAGATTTTGTAACCCCGAGGGTAGAATATCCCTATCCTTCATATCCACGTATGAAATTTTTTTCTTCTCTCATACCTTGACATTTTATTGCAATTTTACTGCTATAATTCTCGGCCATTTTGAAATAAATTCGAAAAAAAAACGCGACTGCAAATCAATTCTCCATACATGAAATATGCGTGATATTTTCAACGTAAATTTCGTTGTTTGTATCTTTTAAAATAAATCCAGCTTATTTTTTGCACCGAGAAAATAGTACTTTTATTGACGCTGTGACGTCACTAGGCTTTATTGCATGGGTAGCCGTGAAATACAGCTTCAAGTAACACGAGTGTATTGCCCTGGACCAGCCAATATTACACGTGTAGGTATGAGAGAAAAATCTACCTTACATGGCATTTCAATTAGAATTTTGACAAAATGATGATCATAAACCATATAAAATACGGAAATGAATAAAAAGTTGCTATGTATGTTGCTAGGCCTGCAGCTAAGCAACACAATGTCAGAGTTATTTAATATAGCATTTTTCTTGAATTTCACATACTGAGGTTACCATGGTATGAAAATAAAGAAAATCCTAGCATGGGCCAAAAATGGCCCTAAACGCACCTTATCCTTTGTTTTTATTAAACTTACATTTACTAAAATATAAAAGCGCTTAAATCAATTTAAATACATGTAAATAGACTAGAATGAATATGATATCCTACCTGTGGACGCCAACCTGCTGATATACACACTGCGCCCAATCCAGGTAGTCTGTTTTATAGGCTGTAACACTGATTGGTAGTATTTTGAATCGATATATTGTAAGCTACGAAAAATACGAAGAAGTATTCATGAGATTGGGCAAACATCCAGGTGAAACCTTCAAACAGATCAGATGTGTTCATGTTGTTAGTGAAACATCAACATCGCATTGAAATTGATAACCTTATAATGATTAATAGCGGAATGCACTGTCTTTTATTCGTGTGAAACCGCGTGACAAGTATCTCAAAGTGACAGGCTTATCATTTCTCATACGGAAACTGTGATCATTCTGACAGTTTATCACACGGAAATGTATACATTTCTGTTCGCGATGTAAGTGACAGGTATATTCCGGGTATTTACCGATAATTTCAACCGCTACACCATCTGTTTTCCTTATTTTACAGTACATTTCATTAGCTTTTGTCATTGAATTGTTCTATTTTGTTAAAATACTAGGTTTCCTGATAGTGATTAGAAAACAAATAAATATCGAATCAACCGTTGTCCAAGAATAACCTTTTCTGTTGCGTACCCCCATGGGAACTGCGGGTTTAACATTCTATCACGCACATTTGTGAAAAAATGAATAGGGTGGAATTAAGCAATAGCCATAACACTCCTAGTAAGTACTCCTTTTAAAGATCTGGAAAGCGTTCACAAAGTCAACTCATTCTATCTTCTATTTTACCATTCTTAAATATTCAACAGCTCAGAAGGTAACTTTTAACTTATATCTTTTGGCATAGAAGAAAAAAAGTTGCAGTTTCTAAACCTGGTATGAAAACCACAGACTAATTTGTTTGATTTTTGATGCGTTGAAATATTTACTTTTCAGCATTTACAAATACATTAACTACATTAAATTTACAAACAAAAATATAAATTCAAAGTCAGATTTTTTAGTTTTTTCATCACATTGAGAATTGCAAACGATTAATAGCGGCAGTAAATGTGATTAGCTAAAAATGTTGCTATGGGAGTTAAACTGGAACATTTGAAAAAAGGAACAATGACGTTTCCCTCTCGACAAAGCGCAAAAAGCCCACATCATTAAAATGGCCGTTAAGTTTGTCTTTCCTTCAAATTCTTCGATAAAATTCTTAACAATGTAGCAGTCTACTTTCTATTACATTTTGTGAGTGGAAACTTGTCACAAATAGAGACAAAGATTGTTTGAATCACAAAAAACTCTTTTTATCAAGGATGACTGAAAGGTTAAATTCTCACATCACCATCAACATTGCATATATCAAACCATGGGTACTCCGGGTATACGAATTTTATCGTGTAATGTTGTAGAATGGGGAGGAGTAGGTTTAGATACTCAACATAGCCCTAGTGTTTTATCAGTTTCCAATGAATACTTAATGCCATCATCATCATCGTTTCACATTACAGCAAATTCTAGTCAATTTTATAAGCTATTTTATGAAACCTTCAAACAGATCAGATGTGTTCATGTTGTTAGTGAAACATCTACATCGCATTAAAATTGATAACCTTCTTTTGATCAATAGCGGAATGCACGGCCTTTTCTTCGTGTGAAGCAGCGGGACAAGTGTCTCAAAGTGGCAGGCTTATCATTTCTCATACGAACATGTGATTATTCCGATAATCAATTACACTGAATACATAAATTCCTGTTCGCAGTGTGAGTGACAGGTATATTCCGGGTATTTACCGATAATGTCAGCCGTTACACAATCTGCTTTTCTTCATATTTTGGGATAAAATTCTTTAAAATGTAGCAGGCTACTTTCTAAAACATTTTTTTTTGTGTGGCAACTTGTTACAAATAAAGACAAAAAATGTTTGAATCATAAAAACTCTTTTTATCAAGGTTGACTGAAACGTTAAATAATGAATTTACACATCACTAATTCAGCAGATCCTTTTTATGTCAACATTGTATATATCAAACCATGGGTACTCCCGACATACGCGTTTTATCGTGTAATGTTGTAGAATTGGGAGGAGTAGGTTTAGATACTCAACTTAGCCCTAGTGTTTTATTAATATTTTCCAATGAATACTTAAAGCCGTCATTTTTTTCACATTACAGAAAATTCTAGCCAATTTTACTAACTATATATACCAAAAGGTCTGTGAGAGTACTCAGCGGAATGTTATGTCATGGATAGAAAACAATGAAATGAGATTGTTCAAGTGCTAAAATAGTCAGACATAATCCAAGTAACAAGTTACAGTTTAAGAAAAAGAATTAATACAGTTTTACGTATGCATTGACTATAATTTCTTTGCATTGCATTATAATGTCACTAGATAAATAAAACATTCTTGCATTTAAAGGTTGGTCGTGAGTCTCTTAGAAATTATTCAAATAACAACAGTCATGTTTCTTACTAGGGAAGCCTTGTAATGCATAATCTCTTTTAAATCGTTTTACTTTGAACAAAAATTCAAAGAAAGCACCTTGTAGACGTACACGGACCTTTAGCTACGATATTGGCTGTGCTGCAATTCATAGATTTGCCAAAGATTAATAGGATTTTCTCCCATACTTCACAGGGATATCCCGCGGTTGCTAGGGAAAAGATAACTCTATCTTACACAGGGGGGTGTAAGACAGCTCACACGCACTAGACAATAACGTGATGTCATTAATACATGCGGCGGAACCGCGGCGTGCATTGTAGATGACGTCATCAATTTTGACGCATAACGACGTTGCTGCATAATGGCGCAACGAAACAACTGGAAACATTAAGGAATTTCGTGTTTTTCTACAAAGTATGGGAGAAAAAGAATCAAACATGGGTCTATCAAGTGGACAGGGATATCTCAACCCTCGTGAAAGATATTGGCCGTCAACCCTCGGCAAGCCTCGGGTTGACCAGCCAAAATCTTTCACTCGGGTTGAGATATCCCTGTCCACTTGACAGACCCATGTAAGATTCTATTATTCCCTACCATGAGGGTAGGACAGGGATATCTCTAGTCGAGGAAATTCATGATTGTCTATCCCGAGGCTTGCCGAGTGTTAGACTGTCATGAATCTCCTTCGAGGGTAAGGGTAGATATTCCTTTGTCCTCTCTTCAAGGTAGGTAATGATCATTTTTCTGCCACTGTAATTTCTACAAAAATGTTAAAAACTGCACATACCTCGTATCCACGAATCTAAATCGCTTTCAAATATTCAAAGTCAAAGAAATATTAATATTTATATTGTATCAAAACCATTTAATAGTCTTTTTCCCGGAAACTAAATATGTGAAGGTACCTTTGATTTCCGTTTACGATGATCATTAGGTCAAAGTTCAGAACGCGCGTGACGCATGAGCTCGGAATCAAAGAAGATATTATTTATCCAATTCGACTGCGCAGGTTAATGTTTATTTGTATATGACGTTTTACAGTTTCCGATTTATTATGCGAATATGTTCTTCGCGTGCAGAGTGTCTTGCCATGGTTAAGACTAAAAGGATATTTTCCTACCTTGAGGGTAGGACAGGGAAATCTACCTGAGGAGGAGATTCACGACTGGCTTGCCGAGGATTAACTGTCGTGAATCTCCTCCGAGAATTTATCCCTGTCCTACTCTCAATATAGGGAATGATCCTTTCTCTGCCCTCGTAATTTCCCCAAAATATGTGTAAAACTACATGCGATTTCAAAAAAGACTTATATTTATTTACTTACTTTATAAACTTGTAATTTTTATTTTACTTGTCAAAATTTAATTAAATTTGTTGGACAACCAAGAATCTAAATAGTTTTGAAATATTCGAAGTCAAAGAAATATTCACACATATTATATCAAAACCATTTAAATAGTCTTTTTACTGGGTAAACATCAACGAAATATGTGATGCATATAAACTGCCAATTGCGATGATGCATTAAGTTCAGCACGCACGTGAAGCATGAACTCGGGGTCAAAGGTGATAAGGATTAACCAATTGGACTGCACAGGTTAATATTTACTTGCATATGACGTTTTAAAACTTTAACGTATTAAAACTGGTTTATCACGCTATTTTGTTATTGAATTATCTGTTTTTCAAATCCTTTGATAATATAATTCAAAGTTATTGGGTTTACAACTGATATATAGAATATGTTAATGCTACTTATAGAAGTAAAATAGAAGAAAATATATTAATAGAAACGAAATATAAGGAAAGTTTGAACAATATTCAGAAAAGTGTACCGTCACAAATATATCTTATCAGTGACATATCCTAACATTGCCATGTGGAGAAGGCTTAAGTGAGATACATTTTCGTTATTTATATTCATTTTGGACACATTTCTTTCCTCTGTCTACCTTACAAATGACAAGAAGGTTCTTTATTCTGTCACCAGTTGTGAAATATGAAACATTTCAAGCTGCGTTATAAAGCTATGTTTTTACCACACGAACGAATCTAGGTTTGTAGTATTTCTACTGTAGTGGATTGTTTTCATTTTTTTGCTAATAATTAAGTAGTTTAGTGTGGAACTTCAAATGCAAAACAAATTTCAATAGCTACACGTGTATGAGAGAGAGATAAATGCAACCCCGTGGTAAGAAGATCCCCCCTGTCTATTAGGGAAATAAAAATCGTTACTACCTTGACACTGACCCGTTTAGTATATAGATGCTGGGAAAAAAAAAAAAACAAAAAAAAAACAAAAAAAAAACAACAAAAAAACCGCCTGTATCTATAGTTGTTTTATATATGTACATCAAACGATTATGAATACCAAGAAAGAGCATTCTTTATGTCCTCATATGGAGTAAAGGATGTGTCGACCTTGCTGTATTTCAGGCCCTAGTTTTGATAGCCGTATTTCGTGTGCAGGTTAAAATAATTTTATATTAAAGTAAATCAATGTTTTAAAATGCAACAATGCCTTAGTTCTGTCATCCGACATGTTATTTTTTACGTCTATACGAATTATGGCACCTTGAAAAATGTTCAAACAAAATTTCATGGTATGTTTTCATTGTTTAATGGAAGTTTCATAGGATGGTCATAGTTTTTTCATTGTCTCCATGTGCAGTAGTGTTAATAATGGTAGCAATACTTTACTAAGATAAGATCACTACCGATGGGGAGAATGCGAAATCATAAGTAAACGACATGACAAAGATTATATTAAAATCTTAAACTGATTTTAAAATCATTTCAAATAAATATTCATAATGAATTTGTCTAACTGATTAATTTATAGAATACAGGTGTAGGTGTTTAGGTTATCATAATGAAATTGTATTGTTAACATGGTGGTCTCCGTGGCTGGATTGCACAGTTATTAAAGAGGAAATCACGATATGACATTGTAATACATATATTTTTTTCAGATAAATCTACTCCTGAATAGGACTGTACCATTAAGACTTCAACAAAAACAGTGTACCAATTATTTTTCATTTTCTAAAAAAGAACGAAAAAAAGAAATGGAATACAAGCAAATGTAACAACTACATAAACAAGAACCATCGCATTCTGAAAATTATTGCCGAAAAGTATACCTTTGTCTTTATTAAAATATATTTACTTGCATATAAAATTGCAATATGATTTGAATCAATTTAAATAGATATACTGGAGTGAATATGATATCCTACCTGTAACGTCAACCTGTAGGTATAGATACTGCACCAAATCCAGGTAGTCTGTTTTATATGATGTCTTCTGATAAGACAGTTCCTGAAACACAACACTGATTGGTAGTATTTTGTATCATATATTGTAGGCTACAAAGAAATACAAAGAAGTATTCATGAGATATAATGTTGGACAAATATTCAGGTGAAACCTTCAAACAGATCAGAAGAGTTCATGTGGTTAGTAAAACATCAACATCGCATTAAAATTGATACCCTCACAATGATTAATAGCGGAATGCACGGACACTTCTTTTTGTGAAGCTGCGGGACAAGTGTCTCAAAATCACATTTACCGAGAATTTCGGACGCTACACAACTTATTTTCCTTATTTGACAGTACATTTCATTGTCTCTTGTCATTGAATTGTTTTATTTTTATATACTGTATTGAGCAATTTCTCTTTTAGTGATTAGAAAAAAAATGAATATCTCAACTGCTCTACCAGGAAAAAGTTAATACAGATTCACTTTGATGCATTAAATATCATTTCTTTGCGTTGCATTATAAAGTCAATAGATGAATAAAACACACATATATTATATTAAGACTAATTGTGACTGTCCTAGACGATATTCAAATAACAGCAGTTCATGTTACATACCATGGGACCATTTAAACCCCTAATCTCTTCTCAATTGTTTATAGATATCGTTTATAGATGATAAATCAGAAACTAATGCTAAACCTACAAGCCATTTATGTTTTACTTTGGAGCTTCTTTTAGGAGATTGTGTAAGCAGGCTTAAATATTACAAAATCAATGATGTTTCATGACATTGCCACGTCTGATCCATAAAAATAGATATAATAAATACCACAATACTTCGATGACAAATACAAAGTTTTATTGCTTCGGACATCTTTTCGAAGCGGACAAAAGGAAAGCAAATAAACAAGTAAGATTTGTTCGTATTTATAAATAAAAAAAGAGAAAAAAAAGAAAAGAAAAACATGTAGTATATGAACTGTTTAAGTTTTACTTGTATTGCTGGGAAATCCTACAAAAATATGACACTTCTGAGTCGGGCATGTACAATTTTTTGTTTTTGTATTAATCTGATATCGTATTTTGCTTTTGATCTAGTAGTTTTAAAAGACATTATATTGGCTTTGGATGGTGTATCCTCACTCGACAGTCTACTTTATGTGACCAATAAAGGACGAGGTATAGAATCACTGGAAGAGAATTTTAAAAAGTGTCTGCCTACAAATGCTGGAACAGAATTGTAAAAAAGCGTCGGCCTTTCAATACGATAAGAGAATGCCTCATACACTATTCTTAAAGATACATACATTTCTTTTCATATTTAAAAAAAATAACATACACGGTCAGCTTTGGCAAGTATCCACAGAAGAATGCTAATGAAAGTGAAATAAACAAAACGGTATGTAACAAGTATCATTTAACATGATGTTTAACCAAATGATGGGTTAATAAAAAATATTGATCCATTCATTAGATCAAAAAGCAACTGGGAGGAAACGGATCACACCTTGCAGAGACCTTGTATAGACAACTTAATACATTACACACTTAGATATAAAATACTGAATAAAGACGGTGATACGTTCGTATTAGGTCTCATTAAAGGAGCAGAACTTTCGTCCATTTAATAATGCTTTTCACCGAACGATTTCTTTATGATCGATTTATGGACTTCTCGGTTAGATAATAGGTTACAAAACCTCTTAAGGGGATGGGTATCCAGCACATGGCTAAAAGGTAGAAAATTTTAGGCAAGCGTCAGAAATAAAAACATCATATGATTGGTACACAGAAAGGACAATAATCTAATGATTGTTGTAGCGCGATTTGGCAAAGATTTCTTTGCCTATCATGCGGTTGACCAAAATATGAAACTTTGAAGATGTCATAAAATGCAACCCAATTGTCCATAAAATGACGTTATCTATCATCGCTGGTTAGTGTCTGTTAATGTTACGATGCGAAATTCACTGCGTCACGCTAAAAGTTTGAACACTAATATCTTTGGAAAATTAAAACATTAAATTATCTTCTGCATATTAGTTTTGTTTTACTGTTTTTTGTTTATCAATTTAGAAGAAAAAAAATGAAAAGATCTCCTTGTGCTAAAAACTTCAGAATGTATAGTCTTGTGATTCTTACTTCTCATAGATAAAAAGAAATACGGTATAAGTGCTGAGACAACAAATGTTTATAAAAGTTGTAATCCTATCTATGATATGGTAATATTTTCCCCGCTTATACGGCTTATTTTACTAGATGTACTCTTATCAGTCGTTAATCAATTTAATACTAGTATGACAAATGCAAACTTTTGATTTGATTGCACGTTCCTTCTTCATTTCAGGTTCTCATTGTCAGCTGACTAAAAATAACAAAACATCTTAAACATAAAAGGTTTCTTTATAAAACCAGCATGAAATAGGGATTCAGAGTGTTTAACTGTTTGCCACGTTACAATATTTGTTATTTTTCTTTTAAAATTTAAAATACACATTAGCAACACTAAAAGTATGTAATGATTAGACTTTATAAACAATTGAGATCGATCAGCAAACTATTCGTCTTTTAAAAATTCTTAACAAACGTAGTTTTAATATGATCAATAGTCCACGGGTGTAGAGATCATAAGTGATCGCAACCGCTGGAGTACCGAGGATGCAACTAGGGTTCTCAGCACGTGTTTTGAGGTTTAATGTAATCGATATGTGTAGAATCATCTATATCTTCAGGATTCTATATTTCGTTGTAAATTGTCCACAAACATTGTCTATGTATAACCAGGTGATGCACCAGAGACTAGAAGTGTTTGATTACTTTGCGTAGGAATTTTAAAATTAAGATAAATGCATCCACTTCTATCATTTTGTGATATCAGTCTACCAGGTTAAGCAAGAGAGGACGATATTAATTCCAGATAATGCCTTGCTTGTCTGTTTGGTTATCTCTTTTCATTCTGTGAGTAACATCATGTAATTTATTTAAGCATTGATGTCACTATTTTCTTACGTCATCGGGGTATGAAAGAGATTTTGTTTACAAACTGCGTGAATCCGCGTAAATGTTTCATAAAATGAAATAGTTACATCAATGCTTATAATTAGTCAATACACAATATCGACGTATCTATTGTGACGTTATAATAACGCCCGGTTTTCGCGCTATTCTCAAAATATATGAAGAAAAGCAAGTATGCAAACAATTAAAAATTAATTATGTAATAATAATTGAGTATTATAACTATAACAGATGTTCTCAACAAGTGCCTGCTGTTTATCATGTTTGTCAGACTCGAGGTAGTTAATTCTGAAGTTTTTAAGAGACAACAGCTTAAGCAGTCATCAGTTGTTTCTCAACTCATCGACATATCGCATCATAATATCTTTCCACCATAAACTATAGTACCCAAACATATATGTCAATATGCTGTTATTCATACTTATAATAAGCAGCTACCTATTACAAACGCAATTCAAAGAACATTCGTATGCTATAAAGTATTCTAATGCTGAAAGCAAATCCTAATCAAACGGGTTGATAATAATCAATGAGAATCGCAGAGAGAGAATTGTAGAGAGTCTTCCTATATCAGCTGTTTAGTCTAGCTAATTATATATGGCTGATTTTATACCGATCGGTTTATAACTAATTATTATCTGAATAATCATATAATTTGTTATATTATCCTTTTTACCGTATAATATGATTTGACCACATACAGGATATAAAATTGTATGCAACATCGCGTGATAAAAATAAGACCGTTTAAAACATTGACTTTTATTTTTCATTACGTTAACCAGACATTGGGATTCTTATTGCTTGGTTAGATATTTATTTTATTAACCAGACATTGGGATTCTTATTGCTTGGTTAGATATTTATTTTAAAGCTTGAAATCTATATCAATGTATATTTTTATTTTTATTTGAAACCAGACATCTGATATCTGCAATTTCATTAGAAAAAATATTTTTGAAATATAAGTCATGGGACAAAATTGTCTAACCAATATCTTCGTATCTAGGAGTATTGGAAATGACGTATATATCAGTTCTTAGAATATATAACAATGCAAGCTGATATTCTTATATTTAACACTTTTTTCTGGATCAGTAATTCTAATTTATAACCGTCGTGGTACTGATCTTCTGATTAGCTATATTTCTTACGACTTTATTACGAATTAATAAAGCTAACAAGATATTGCTAAGAAAAGATCACTACCGATACGGAGAAGGCGAAATCTTAAGATCACAGCAATGTATATGTCACACCTATATTTTTGTGGTTTCAAATTATTTCAAATAAAAAAAATATCATAACGAGTTTGCCTTTTTAATTGATTGGAATAATAGGCAATGATCGATATATTTTTCGACCAATTAAAAACTTAAAGTAATGACTATATGATTTAAATGTAAATCGTATAGTAAGAATAGGTAATGGTTAATACAGATATCTACATATGTCAGCTATTTTGTATTTTATATTAATTTGAAAACCGTCATTAGGAAATAATCCCCATGACATTTTACTGTTAACATTGTCGTCTATCTGGCTGGAATGCGCAGTTATCAAAGAGGACATCACGAGATGACATTGTATATTTTGTCAGTTATCTGTACTCTTGAATCTGACTACCATAATTTGATAGGTTTAAAACAAATGTGTCATATTTCAGTTTCTAAAGAAATGGATTACGACCGAACAACAAGATAAACAATAAAGTATCCTGTTATCACCATGATTGACTAGAAGTATCAATTGTCTCTATCATTTACTGAAATGTAAACTAATATTTAGTAAAATATCAAATTAAAATGTTATTTAAATCAATTAAAATAAATATAATAGAATGACGATGATATCATACCTGCGGACGTCAACCTGCCGGTATCCGGTATTACATGTGTATTACTGCGCCCACCCCAGGTAGTCTGTTTTATATGTCTTCTGATAATGCATAATGTAGTATTTGGACGTCAACAGGCATGCGCTTCGAGTTCGATCACAAACTTTATCAGTGTATGCGTCTCGGTTAAATTATTATTCCAACCTATACTGGGGTGAATTATTATTGTAACTGATGTAATTAATGGAGTTTGATGTTGTTATAACGTTAACATAGTCAAATCATAAGATGGCGATTTCTGGGCTAGTATTCGTTTCATAAATTATTTCCGTAATAGTGTATCAATCTCTCATAAAATACATGATACCTAATAAGGGTTTAAGCGTATTTTGATAACTTCAATACTTACACACAAAAAAACGATTATCATTCTTACAATTGCGTATTTTAAGTTATAGTAATAATAATTTACGACAATTTCACACGAAAATAGCAATTGAAATATTTCAAGTTACTCGATAATTGTATGCATGGGTAGAAGGTGTTAGGAGCTACCCTAAATTAAAACAATTTTAAAGGTCATAATAATTAACCTGTAATAATGAACGGAAATCCTCACTGATGACAAAAAATCCCTTGTACGTACCGCTGCCCTAGTTGTATACAAATTGCTATGAAAATTGCTTACCAAACACTCTGCAGATGCCGATTTTGTTTTTGTTGAATATATGTGAATATGTGAACATGTGTGATATGTACTTTGTGATTTTAATAAAATTTCACTCTTTTGACAATAGACACAACAATCTACAGTAACATCGTCCGAATGGGTTGTTGATATACATGTATTAACAAAATCAGTGAATGCTCTGAGAAATAATGGTAACATACATCCAATTCGTTGTCTTTATTGACAATAGCAGCATATATTATTTATAACTCTAACATTACGTGTATGTGATGGCACATGTGTATTTGTGTAATTGAATCTGCGAACGACGAATATGTCTCCTCCTGTGAGAGGACATTCATGTATTTCTATTCTGAAACGAGAGGCCCATTGGGCCTGAATCGCCAACCTATTTCAGTCTAAGAACACAAGCTACCAACTTGCTTTAGAATTGGTGTTACTTTACACCAGATCCTAACTTGAAAGTGTAACCTTACACCACAGTGGTGTTACTTTACACCAAAGTCTAATTTGAAAGGGTAACGTTACACCTCAGCGGTGTTACTTTACACCAGATCTTCGTTTGAAGTGTAACCTTACACCACAGTGGTGTTACTTTACACCAAATCATAACTTGAAAGTGTAACCTTACACCTCAGCGGTGTTACTTTACACTTTACAGATCTTCGTTTGAAGTGTTACCTTACACCACAGTGGTGTTACTTTACACCAAACCATCTTATGACGTGTTACATTAAGAAGAACAAGATGCTTTTTGGTTTATTTTGTATTTTTTTCAGGATGTAGATGGTGCTATAAACAAACGTGTACAGGAACCACCAATTTGGGAAGACGGTTACACCGATCTTGGATGAAGGTTACACCAATGTGGGAAGAAGGTTACACCGATCATGGATGCAGATAACATCAATTTGGGAAGAATATTACACCGATCTTGGATGAAGGTTACACCGATTTGGGATGAACTTTACACCGATCTTGGATGAAGGTGACACCAATTTGGGAAGAAGGTTACGCCGATATTGGATGAAGGTTACACCCATTTGGGATGAAGGTTACACCGAAACTGGATGAAGGTTACTCCAATTTGGGATGAAGGTTACACCTATTTTGGATGAAGGTTACACCAATTTTGGATGAAGGAAACACCAATTTGGGATGAAGGTTACACCAACCTGGGATGAAGGTTGCACCTATTTTGGATGAAGGTTACACCAATTTTGGATGAAGGTTACACCTATTTTATATGAAGGTTATACCTATTTTGGATGCAGGTTACACCAATTTGGGATGAGGTTACACCGATCCTGGATGAGGTTACACCTTTTTTGGATGAAGTTTACACCAATTTAGGAAAATGGTTACACCTATTTTGGATGAAGGTTACACCTATCCTAGATTAAGTTGACACCAAAAGAGGTGGCACCACAGCTGCCTCCTTTTTTGGTGTAACGTTACACAATTTTTTTAGGATTAAGGTTACACCAAAAAAGGTGGCACCACAGCTGCCTCCTTTTTTGGTGGAACTTAACACCAGTGGTGTAACTTTACACCAGTGGTGTGACCTAAAAATTTGGTGTAACATTGCACCAAAAAAAGGAGGCAGTTGTGGTGCCACCTATTTTGGTGTAACTTATCACTCAAAAGTTTACAGAGAAGGGTCCCGCCCTCCAGGCCCCTGGGGGGACCTGACCCATCGTTTTTATAAAATGGGTTTCCCTTCACCCAAAGGAGCTTCAGACCAAAATAGAACTAATTCCCTTCACTCCTACGGAAGAAGAAGGAATTTAAAGAATTTGCTATATTTCCCCTATAGGGTCCCGCCCTCCAGGACCCTGGGGGGACCTGACCCAGCGTTTATACAAAATTGGTTCCCCTTCACCCAAGGAAGCTTCAGACCAAATTAGAACTAAATCCCTTCATTCCTACAGAAGAAGAATAATTTTAGAGAATTTGCTATATTTCCCCTATTGGGCCCCGCCCCTCAGGCCCCTGGACGACCAGGGTCACCGTTTATACAAGATTGGTTCCCCTTCACTCTAGGAAGCTGCAGACCAAATTTGGTGAAAATCCATTCACTCGTTTATGACTACTTGGGATTTTGTTTGAAAAGTTGACGGACGACGGTTGGCGGACGATGGATGCCGCGCCATTACATAAGCTCACCGGCCAGAGCTAAAAAAACCCTAATCGTTCCAATATCGTTTATTTTTAGTTTTTCTTATTAAAAATTTTGATACTTTAACTACGCTAAACGTAAAACAAAAAGATAATTAAAAAAAAAAAGATATCGCACTTAAATTTTATCACTGGAACCCCAAAAAGATCCAACCGCACACGTGAACACGTGACACAGCTAAACTGTAACGATGGTGAGTTAACTGGTAATTTGAAGAAAAAGATACAGTGAAATATTGCTACAGCCACATTGACCACAAAGAATCCACGACCTACGAATCAATTACAAAGTTATAGACATCTATCAGTATCTGTCGGCAAGTTGACAGGTACAAATTTTGCTAAAGAAATTACATTTTTATCTTGATAGGTTTTTGTTAAACGGGGATTTTAAGAAATAATCCGATTTGCCGACCATTTTTAAAATGTGCATTTTTTGCTTTTGCGTAGAGCCAAAGTTTTACCATTTTTGCTTAAATTGTTTTTACTTA